>NW_020769328.1:15732279-15792492 GCF_900518735.1 Pseudonaja textilis | reverse complement strand
CGTCTTCTCTGCGTCTCCCATCATTTTTCAATTGCCAGTCCACCACATTTGGCATTCTGCAAATGTTGTGATTTTGCACTCAGGACTTTTGAGGAGTCTTTCTGGGGGTGTGGGGTTTTTTTTTAGCCCCCTAAAACTATATATAACTGAAAGTATGATTGATCGCTTATTGTACCCTATGACTATCATTAAGTGTTGTATGTTATGATTCTTGATTCTTAACACCAAGAAAAATTCCTTGTGTGTCCAATCACACTTGGCCAATAAAGAATTCTAGTCTATTCTCTGTTGGGGGGAGGGCAGGGCTTTTACCCCAACTTGTGCCATGGTAAGAGGAACTTAAGGAAGACGCCAGAGCAGAAATATACCCTATTTCAAAGTAAATCCCATTAAGTTCAATGGGATTTAGCCCAGAGGAAATGTGTCAGATTACATCCTTCACCTTTTATAGTGGCCCTCCTTGCATGAAGTCAAGACGGTACATAAAGGTGCCTAAGCTTGAGAAATGCTTGGGTCTATTTTCGCCCCCACCCCTTAATTTCCTGGGTGTACACAGAGTAACCGGAGTGGGAGGGAGAGATGTGGGAGAGATGAGAATTTGGGGTTCCGCTTTTGAGTGTAACTGAGCTCGAGTCCATTTCTCGCTCATAGCAACGATCGCTTGCACGCTCCTTTCCTCCCCCCCCCCCCCAGCCCTTGCATGTCTGAACCCCGTAATTCCTCGGGTGCCTGAACCCCGTAAACAAGAGACACGCATCCCTGCCCACCCCGCAGCATCTGGAGCTTCCCCCCTCCCGCCTTTTGGAGGACCGTGCAGAACAGGGAAGCTTCTAGCCCAGGTAATGGCGCCAGACCCCAACTCACCTAAGCAGGCGCCGCTCGGGGTTCTACCTCCTCCGGATGGTCCACGGGTTCCGCTCCCCTGGCGCGGAGGGAGGAAAAACAAGGAGGGCGCGACCCATCATCTTTCACCAGCATCCAGGCGCCGAGGCCACGGGAGAAAAGGGGGCGGCGGGGTCTGGGCAGGTCGTCCCGCGGCGTCTTCGTCCATGAGTCTCTCGGAGCCCCCCCAACTTGCCCATCCGCCCACCGCGAAGAGGCGAAGAAGAGCGGCGAGTCTCCCTTGGCGGAGCCGGGGGCTGGAGCTGCGCGGATCCCCGGGGCAGGCGAGGCGGGGGAGCGGCGGGGAGGGGGAGGCAGGCGAGCCGCTTCGGCTGCTTTGGCTCTCGGGATTGGCTATGGATGCCGCCGCCGCGCCTCGGCGGTTGGGGGTCGAGGGCGGGCAGAGCGCGGGAAGCCGTGGAGCGCCCCCCGCCTTCCCTCCGGCCCCGCCGCCAGCCGTCCTCGAAGCTCCCGCGTGCAGAGCGCCGGAGTCGCGAAAGTGGCCGGCCAGGCACGGGAGGCTCACCGGGCTGGCTCGGCCGCTACGACCGCAGCGCCGCCGGCTCCTTCTCCGCCTTCCCCACCTGCTTCCCAGCCGCTCTTCCCAAGCTGAAGTTGGGGGGTCCTTCTTCCCTCCCTCCAGGGAAAGCGGGAAAACGGGATTAGGGGATCGTCGTTCCCTACGGTTTCTGGTAACTACCGCCCTTAACTAAGGATCCCTCCCTTCCTCCCTCCTCTTCCCGCCTTTATACCTTTCTCTCCCTCCCTCCTTCATTCCATCCCGATTTCCTCTCCCTTCCTTTCTTCCTTCCTTCCCTCCCTCCCTCCCTTCCTTCCTTCTTCCTTGTTTCTTTCCTTCCTCTCCTTCCCCCTCTCTCCTCTCCTCCCTCCCTCCCTTCTTTCATTTCTCCGTTCCTTCATTTCTCCTTCCTTCTCAAAATGTAAAACTAATAGTATTTAAAAGACAACGATTTCATTCACAGCTACTGGCACAGTACAAGGGAGAACTTTCCTTTCATTAGGACATATGTAAGGGCAGGCAAAGATATGCTATTTGACATTTGCATTGTTTTTACTGAATGTATTTGTCTCATTAGAGGGAAAATAATCTATGAGAACCCATCTCTGCAAGAGTTACAGAAGTCAATGAGAGCAAACCCAAATATTTGTGAAATATTGGGAAACAAAAGCAGGTGGGAGAAAACAGGCAGATGAGAAAGTGCCAAATTTGAGACTTGCATAGTTTTTTTTTTTAATTTTTAAATGAAGAGCAACAGATTAGAACAATTGTCTATCATCCATCCCAGATGCCTGCCAGTCATCTTTCACACCAACACACATATACAGGTATGTAATGGGGGAGAACCTTTGTAGCTCAGGGTTGAACTGCAGAGTCCGTGATGCTTTGAGCTTGGCTTTTGCGTGCAGGCATTTGTTACCCAGTTAGGTAACAACATCAGTGCAGGTGGAATTTGCTCTGCTTATATGCAACAGCATATAAACAAAATCCTGGCAGTTCCTTCATTAGGATCTTGTTTTCTCTTTGGTTGTTTGTCTGGTGTTAAACATCTGCTTAACATCTTAAAAAATGAAATGTCTGCAAGCAAACTACCAAGCTCAGAGAGCACCGAGATCTCTGCAGTACAGCTTGCCCATAAAAATGTACATCCCCATAGAAGGGAAAGGAAGCTGCAGCCTCTATGAAGAATTTCATACTGAATTTCATTACTGTATTTTAAATGATTAAGTGAATGTATAATATATCTTTTTAAAAAATATTTTTATTAATATATAAATAAAAAGAAAGAGCAATGTGTTCAAAATCCATATATACAGTGTGTTGCCTGGTTACATTTCTTGGAATAATATTCATCATAATCATAATCATAGTCTTCTCTAATGATATTTCATGATAACAGCGCTTTTCCCTCATAACATTGATACATATTAATTAGTAAAACTAACCACAATTAATCAGTTACAATAAATAACCCTGATCATGAGATTAATCTTTCTCTTGTAAGCTTCAAATTTCTAACTCCTGTTTCTTTTATTTAACCAATGATCGAACAGACCCCATACCTCAAAATATTCAGTGTCTTCCTTTTCTTTAATTTCAGACGTTAGCTTATTCATTTCTGCACATTCTAAAATTTTTGTTATTATCTTTTCTTCTGTGGAATCTCCTCACTCTTCCACTGTTGTGCAAACACAGTGTATCTGTACTTTTCATTCAAGGCAGCCAAGCACATCTGCTTAAATCTCAACAGCTATTTGAATATTTGGGGTTTCTCTACTTAATCCCATTTGCTCAACCATGAATATTAAATGACCAAAGGAGAAAAAAAATGACTTTCACACGTGAAGCAGTGAGGGAAAAGGGGGGAGGGGAAAGCATAATTAAATCCTTCCTCTGGGCCTCTCAATAGCTTTGATAAAGATATACCACCTTTCATGGATTTTACAGTGGGAATCAGAGGCCCCGCCTTTCTTCTTCGGGCAGAGTGAGAATTCCCGCTAAAGAGACAGTTGCTCTACCAATCAGTGCAAGGCTGGGAAACAGAAGTTAAACGTGTCTGACTCAGGAGGTATATCTTCGTCCTCTATGGGCATCCAGAGAGGGTCTGCTCAAGGTCCCACCACCATGAGAAGTGCATGAACCAAAATGCAGCTTTCTCAGGAGTGATGGAGTGGAATTTCCAGCTGGGGGGATGGGGGGGCATGGAGACTGAAAAGACCGGCTTAGAGTTCTTAAAGAAGAGGAAGTGATGGAGGCCAAAGAACCTCTGGAATTTCTGAAACTTTCATTTATTTAACAATAACAAACACAAATACAAATTTAGCCATTTGTATGGCATTTAGGCTTCTATACTGCCCCATAGCACTTTGGAGCACCCTCTGGGCAGTTTACAATGGAAGCATTGTTTGCATGTTGCCCTCAACAATCTGGCTCCTCATTTTACTGACCTCGGAAAGATGGAAGGTTGAGTCAACCTTGAGCCCATCAAGATCGAATTCCAGGCTGTGGGTAGAATTTGTCTGCAATACTGCACTTTAACCACTGTGCCAACAAGGCTCAGTTATTCATTCGTTCATTTATTCATAAAAATTGGTATGGTTGTCCACTCCTTCTTAGTGGGCAGTTTACAAAACTCTGGCTATTTGCAAAAGAATGTAGTGACTCTGGTGAGATTCCTGTAAATAAGTAGGCAACAATGAAGAGCTACTGTAACTCTGGTCAGCTCAGTTGTTCTGGTTCCTTGCACCTGATAGGTAATCACTAACACTGCGGAACATATTGACTCCTAAGGTGCACATGAACTCTTTGCTCTGATTTCAGCTCCTGGAAAGGAGGAAAATCTGGCTATTGTTATTGTTGTTGAATTGTTGTGCTGCATTATTTAAATGTGAGTTTGGGAGCAATTGTTCTTTTTAAAGGTTGACTTTTGCTGAAGATTTTATGGTATACCACTCGGAATTGACTTAATCAGGCAGTGTAGAAATAATGCAGATAAATCACTAGAACCAATGCCAAGAAAAAGCTTATGGAATTAGAAGATATTTCTTACTTACAGGAACCTGTGCTGGTAGTCCTTGACTTACAACTATTCATTTAGTGACAATTCAAAGTTACAACACCATTGAAAAAAATGACTTTGTTTTTCACATGGCCATTTCAGCATCCCCATAGTTATGTGATCAAAATTTGGATGCTTGGCAACTGACTCAGATTTATGACAGTTGCAGGGGGTCATGTGATCAGCTTTTACAACCTTCTGACAATCAATGGGGTAGCCAGATTCACTTAACAAGGGTGGCAAGAAAGTTTGTAAAATAGGGCAAACCTGACTTAACAAATGTCTCACCTAGCAACATAAATTTTGGGCTTGAAGTTGAGGACTATCTGTAGTACATTCATTCTGTTACAAGAAGTTGAATCTTAATGTCAAGAATGACTTGATGGCTCATCATCCAATCATTCATCCATCCATCTATCCATCTTCTAAAAAGAAAACAATGAGACAAAGGACAAAGTTGGCTTCAGCCAGATCTTCTGTTCATGAAACAGTTTTGCATTGAGGAAAATGTCAAAATTAACTTGTCTGATTAGAGAAAGATCAACAGCTACATTTGTCAGTGACTGGAAACTCCATATGGACTTTTACTGAGAAAAGAGAAAAATGAACTTGTGATTGATGGATTTGAAGATTGGAAAGGGATGCTTATGGAAAGAAGAAATGGTGATGTAACTTTAGAGAGAGGGGGCAAACTATAAATGTCACTGTCAGCTTTGGAAGCCACATTGAGACCAGACACTTCCACACTGCCACATTCTTGAGCCTGGGAAAATGGGAGGGGGGAATTTCTTGGAGTGTATGTGGTTAGATATAATAGCATTCTTCTTCTAAGTCAAGGTCATGCTATTTCTGCACCTGGGTGAGGGGACAAATGGTGATTGGGGCATGTGATGTGATGTGGGTGCAGGGGGTAGATTTGTAGTTTTTACTCATTGCAAGGAAGTCCAGAACTTTCAGATTCGGGATTCCCCAGATGTGCCAGTTTACTATCCAAATAAAACAGAACTTTTGAGAAGATGCCTGTCTCGGAGTTATTTGTTAGAATGGAGGTTTTCTGGAACGCTGACATTATCCCGAATCTCTAAATAGCTACCAGCATCCTGAAAGGGTGCTGTCTGGGGTGCTGAGCCCCAGTACCGACCTAAGCTTGGGTGATGCGAAGACTCGAAGAAGATAGAGGAGAAGGAGGAAATCACAGAAGGAGTGGTGGGAATGGATACCGGAGGGCTGACTGAGACCTGGTGTCCTCCTCCTGAAGAATTTGTGCAAGCCATTGAAGCTGTAGAGGAAAGACAAAGGCACTCGGCCCAAAGAAACGGATTCCTGGAGAAGCTGCCAGACTGAGTTGAATCCAGAGTTGGGACTGGAGGAAAAACTGCCTGAACATCTTTCCTACTCCAGCCCAATGAGGTTGCGCCATGAGCCAGAATGGAGAGGCGTGGGGGCTTCTGAACCTGACAACTCCTGAGACTAGAACCTGTTGCCTCCATCCTGTAGCCAATTGTTGGCAGAGCTTCCAGAGCACTTTGAGTGACTTAAAGTGGGGAGTTATGTCCCACAGTCACAACCTCTCCAGCAGGGGTGGGATTCAAAAATTTTAACAACCGGTTCTGTGGGCGTGGCTTAGTTGGTGGGTGTGGCTTGGTGGTCATGACTGGGTGGACATGGCTTGGTGGTCATGTGACTGGCTGGGTGTGGCCAACTCAATATCACTCACATCAAGGCACACATCTCCTCACCTGGCCTCTCATGACTGTGGGGATGCTGCAACAGTCATAAGTGTGAAAAATGGTCATAAGTCAATTTTTTCAGTGCCATTGTAACTTTGAATGGTCACTCCACACAAGCAAAGTGCCAGCAAAGGAGGGGGAAAAAAACTCCAGAGATGTTCCTGAGACAGGAAATCTAGTCCTGCCAAGAATGTAAAAAGGGTCAACGAAGAGGCAGTTTCTGTAAGCAACACCAGAATGTTTCCTTCCTGCCTTCCTTACAGGATTAGGATTACAGGATTAATTTCTTCTAACAACTGGTTCTCCGAACTGCTTAGAATGTTAACAACTGGTTCTAGCAAATGGGTGCGAACTGGTAGAATCCCACCCTGCTCTCCAGCCAAGTTGGAACTTAACTCAACCCACATTCACTTTTCCTGGTCTAGGACCTGACAGTGGAACCAGCATGGCATCGACAACATTCCCCTTGGCTGGAGGTGGCTGAAGAATCAGCTCAGCACGGCAGGGGCAAGCAGCAAGGGAGAGACAGCAAATGCAGCCAACATTTGGGATGTTACAACCTCCAATTCCTCCCCCTCATAAGCCAGCGGTGTGGCTACCCCCCCTGCGGAGTGTATTCCCCCAAGCTGGGGATTCTATCCTGGTCAGGGATGGGTCCAATGCCAGTGGATGCCAGCACTGGTTGCATCATCTGGTTCGGGACCACCATGGGGCCAATTAGCAGCAACAATCCCAGTGCAGCAATGGGGTCAGTTCCAGCAGCAGGCCACAGCCACCACCAGCCCTTTTCCGACATGGCAACAAGTTTGGCAGACGGCCCCTATTCAACAGCCAGCAGCCGGACACAGCAGATCCCAACTCAGCTGCCACTTGGAGTACCCCTTGCAGGGGCTCCTCCTGCCACCTGCTGCAGCACAGCAGATTCCAGTTCAGCCAGCGGTCACCATGGTGATTCCCCCAGCCAGGCCAGAGCCACCAAGGTTTAGAGCAACTTTTGATGGGAAGCCTGAGAAACTTGCTTACTTCCTCAGCCAAATCTGGGCACATATAGATCAACCAATACAAAACAGACTGCGACCTAGTTTCAGATGGGATGAATGAGGGAGACGCTTCTGCTTGGGTAGCCCAGCTGCACAATGAGGACACTGCAGAACTAAATGATGCAGGTGCATTTGTCAGGGCTAGATTTGAAGACCCTGACAGAGTAGGTGAAAGTGAAGATAAAATAGTGGAGATGAAGCAAGGTAATCAACCCATAAAAGACTTTGTATGGGATTTTATGGGTCACAGGTAACCTCATGCATTGGTCTGACAAGATACTTCTGCACTATTTTAAAGAAGCCATTTATCCAGAAATCAGAAAAGCCTATGGCATCCGGGGGGTACCAGAGTGACTGCAAGACTGGTATGCCATGTCCATTATTCTAGATAGAGAAATCTATCCACACCGAAAACTTCTGAGAGGCCTGCTAGGAGAACTTTGGCTAGATGCCCTCTGAATAAACCTGCTGAAGTCACTTCTACCCAACCTACAGGGATTACAAAATGCTATTGATGTGGCCAGGATGGTCATCAGGCTTCTCTAAATGTCTGGCCCCTGCACCAGTTCCACAACCAAGGCCCAATACACCTGCCAGATGCAGGAGAGCTCCATGGAAGCCCCCAGACACCAGTTGGTTTGTCAGAAAAGCTGTAGAGATTCTCCTCCCCATAGAAGAGAACAAGGAACCTCCGGCTAAAGAAACCCTTCCTGGAAAGGCAAATGAAGAAGAGGATCCCATGGTGAGTCCTGCCATTCCCCCTTTTACAGTTAAAGTGATGTTGGTGGTGCGTAGGGAGGCTGGGGAGTTAGAAGCACTAATAGATACCGGATGTTCCAGGTGCCTCATTGAGCTCCCTATCACTGAGCAATTAGGGATAAAAACTAAAGCCCTAAAATGCCCAATCAAGTTTGAACAGGTAGATGGAATGTTAATTGGAGGTGTCCCAGCCACCCAAATTACAGAACTGATCAGATTTGAAATGGGCAGGCATCATGAACGTATACAATTTATAGTAGCTCCAAAAATGTCAGAATCTATCATATTGGGACTTGCTTGGCTTGATAAATGGGCCCCTACCATCAAATGGGAAGATGGGTGCCAGAAGATAATAATTGGCATCGGCCCACTGCCCCTGCTCTTTCCTGAAAAGAGACTGCCACCCAACAGGTGTCCACAACCAGAAGCAGCATCTACTGCTTCAGACTCTCCTCCAGGAGAGCCCCAGGCTCTTAAAGAATACAGAGACTTGGCTGAGACTTTTAGTGAGGAGGAATGCAATATTCTCCCTCCTCATCAAGCCACTGATTGTGCCATTGAATTAGAACCTGGGGTGAAGCCAAAGATGTATTCTATGACACCAGCCGAGATGACTGAGTTGAGGAAACACATTGATACCAATTTAGCCAGAGGCTTCATTGAACCAGAAAAATCTAGGTTGGCAGCCTGAGATGATGTGTGGACTTTAGGGGTGTCAACACAGTATGCATTAAAAAAGACATACCCCCCTCCTCCTAATGAAGGATTTGTTAAATCATCTGTCCAAAGGCAAAATCTTTACCAAGCTAGATCTTGGTAGGCCTACTACAAAGTCCACATAAAGGAGGAAGGCGAATGGAATACGGCCTTCAACTGCCTTCTGGGTAGTTTTCATTTCTGAGTCATGCCAAGGGCCCCTCACTGTATTTTTGCAACTAATCAATGAAGTGCTACACACACATTTGTACAAGGGGGTCCTTGTGTACTTGGCCAACATTCTTATATTCAGTGAGACCATCGAAGAACATGTCAAATTGGTCAGGCAAGTACTGAAAAAACTTTTAGCTGCCAAATTATATGCAAAGCTGTCAAAATGCGAATTCCATAGTCTTTGGACTACCTGGTCTACCAAGTGTCTATCCAGGGGATTGAGATGGACCCTGGAAAGGTGAAGGCGGTGTTAGACTGACAACCCCCCAAAACATATAAAAACTTCAGAGCTAAAATGGATGAATTAAGGCTACAGAATGCAAAGACTAAATTCATCAAGAACTGCTGTGTTTTGCTAATCACAGAAACTTGGCTTCATTCACTCATTCCAGATGCAGCTGTTGAGCTGGAAGGCTACTTAGCTCAGCAACAGGACAGGAGTAGAGATTCTGGCAAGATCAAAGGGGGAGGTTTAAGCCTTTATGTGAACAAAAACTGGTGTATCAATACAAAGACTGTAGACAGCCACTGCTCCATGGATCTGGGGTATATGACTCTTAAATGTAGACCCATATATCTTCTGCAGGAATTCAGCGTGGTTTTGATTACTGCAGTCTATGTCCCACCTGATGCCCATACTACCATAGCTTTGGGATTCTTGTATAACATTGTTAGTAATCAGCAGAATAAGTATCCTGATGCTGTGCACATCATAGCGGGGGATTTTAATCAAGCTGATTTAAAAGCAGTGCTCCCTAAATTCTATGTTGAGTGTGCTACTAGAGGAGCGAACATATTGGACAAAGTATATACCAACATCAAACATGGCTATAAGGTTATACAATTACCACATTTGGGACAATCAGATCATATGTCACTGCTTTTAGCACCAGCGTACATCCCTCTTAGGAGATGGGCTCTGCCTGTAATAAAGACAGTGAAATCTTGGCCAGAAGATGCTTCTCAACAACTTCAGGATTGTTTTGAGAACACAAATTGGGACACCTTTTACCACCCTGACCTAGAGGTGGACACTGCAACTGTTCTGTGCTATAGCAAACACTGCACAGATACCATCACTGTGGATAAACGTATTAGGATCTATCCCAATCAGAAACCCTGGATGACCAAGGAAGTCCAGCGCCTCTTGCATGACAGGACCAAGGCCTTTAGGTCAGGTGATGGGGCAAGATACAGTGCTGCCAGAGCTAATCTGACGAAAGGTATTCAGAAGGCCAAGACTGATTATAAGAGGAAGACTGAGGATAATTTTTATAGCAATAACATGAGGCAGGTGTGGTGAGTGATTCAACAAATTACAAACCATCAACCGACCAATATCATCCCTGCTGAGGGCGGGGGGGCTGCTTCATTGGCAGAGGAACTGAATCATTTCTTTGCTCGCTTTGAAGTGGAGATCAGAGACAGATAAAATACAACCAGCAGCCAATTGTAGCCCCCACCTCATTGTGGAGGAGCAGGATGTGAGGAGCATTCTGAGGGCTGTGGACCCTAGAAAGGCTGCCGGTCCTGATGGTATCTCTGGCCGAGTGCTAAAAGACTGTGTTAATCAGTTGGCTGGAGTCTTCACCAGGATCTTCAACCGGTCTTTATCCCAGTCCACTATTCTACCTTGTTTGAAGGCTTCCACCATTGTTCTGCTGCCAAAGAAGTACCCTATCAGTAACCTCAATGATTACAGACCAGTGGCACTCACTCCTATCATCATGAAATGCTTTGAGAAATTGGTCTGCCGGCACATTATTTCTGGTCTTCCTCATACATTTGATAAACATCAGTTTGCATACAGAAAAAATAGATCTACAGAGGACGCTATAGCCATCACTCTTCACACTGCTCTGACTCATCTAGAACAGTGGGGGGGCTACGTGAGGATGCTTTATGTGGATTTTAATTCTGCATTTAACACAATTCTTCCACATAGACTAGGATCTAAACTTCTGGACCTTGGGCTTTCTAATTCAATCTGCCTTTGGATTATGGATTTCCTGTCTGACTGCTCACAGAGGGTCAGATTAGGTAATCATACCTCTTCAGCCCTTATTCTTAACACTGGTACACCACAGGGTTGCGTGTTGAGTCCCTTACTCTATACTCTTCATGTGTATCACTGCATTCCCACTCACACTAGTAATACTATTGCTAAATTTGCATGATACAACAGTGGTGGGACTTATCTCTGCGGGGCGGGGGGGGGATGAGTCTGTCTACCAAGATGAGGTGGACCAGTTGCTTTCATTGTGTGGAGGCAATAACTTGGTCCTCAACACCAATAAGGCCAAGGAGCTTATAGTGGATTATAGAAGGAACAGATCAGACTTCCAGCCCTTGCTTATCAATGGAAACCGAGTGGAACAAGTGGCCAGTTTTAAGTTTCTGGGTGTTTCCATAAAAGAGGACCTGATCTGGGGGGCCCACATTGCAGCCCTGGTCAAAAGGGCCCAGCAGAGATTATACTACCTGAGACTTCTCAGAAAACAACAACTGAATGAAAAACTGCTGGTGACCTTCTACCGCTGCACCATAGAGAATATTTTAACATACTGCACCTCTGTATGGTTTGCCAATTGCACAGTGGCAGATAGGAAAGCACTCCAGAGGGTTAATGTCATTGCCCAGAAGATCATTGGCTGCCCTCTCCCCTCTTTGGAAGAGCTTTATAGCTCCTGCTGCCTTAAAAAAGTTCAAAATATTCTTGGATAGCCGGTTTGAAGGGCTTCGGCGATAGACAGAAATCCATGATCGTGCACGGTTTCTGTCTGGGCTTGCTGCTGGAGTGCCCCGAGCCAGCTGGTTTTGGGGCTAAGCCACACCATAGAGGTGGTGAAGAGGGGGGAGACTGCCAGCAAGGTCGAGGAGAGCTGCATCTCTCCTCCTCAGCTGGCCATTACTCCCTTTCCCAAAGGCGGTTACACCGGTGGTCAGAAATGGCCACCACAAAGAAGAACTCGACCGGAAAAGAACGTGCAGGAGAAAGATAAGAAGTGAAAGTTTTGGCTGACCGGGTTAAATTGTAAAAGCAACAACCAAGGTACCCTGGAATTTAAACTTACAAAAAACAACATCGCTCCCAAAAAAGAGTCGGAATCAGCAAAGGAAAGTGAAAAGGGAAAGGTTTGGCTTTTTTCTTCTTCTCTCTCCTTCCCTATACTGACAACTAAGAGACTTAAATAAGAAATCGGAAAAATCCGTTTTGGCATCAATAGGCAATTAAGCTGAAAATAAAACAAAATGCCAAAGATTTCTGGACATTAAAAACTTCTTTTTTCATAAGCAGGAAGGGAGAGAAAAAGAATAAGGGCAGGATCTGGAAGAGGCAGGAGACTGCCTGGAATTAAAAACAATCTAAAGTAAAACTTCAACAAGACTTCTAAAAGATACATTTTAACTGAAACTTTGCAACTAAATAGTAACCCCAAGAAGAGAAAGTGAAAAAAAAGAGCAAAAAAGAAACAGCTTGCTTGTATTTGGATTATTTGGTGATCTTTGGATTTTTGGTTATTATATTTGAATGACTAAAATCAATTGGGTGGTTGTTTAAAAATTTATACAATGGCATCATTTCTGGATGAATTGAAAATGGAACTTAAAAAGTACAAAGAAGATGCACAAGAAGGGAAGGGTTCTTTTGGCTTCGTTTTTCAATTCTTAGAAATGGAGATTTGGAACTATGAGAAACAACAAGAAAAGACCGCAAAACAAGAAGACTGGAACAAAGAAGAAGCCATCTTTAATGAACAAGTAATTCTATGTGGGAAAGAAAAAGGAAAGGGGGAAAAGAGAATGGAGAATTTAAGACTTAAAAAAACAACCAAAGAAAAGAAAAATAACTCAAAAAATAAGTATAATACTGGAAAACAACAGAAAAGGGGAATACAGAAGAGATAAATAGAGGTAGAGAGACAAGGGGGTAAAAGGGGGAGAGAAGAAGAGAGGGAAGAAGGAAAGGAAAAGAAGTTAGAAAGGACTGGAGCAAGATATAGAGAAACAGGACCTATTTAGAGATAATGGGTGAAAATCTAACTGAAAAAGTGATTCTGTAAAGGTACATAAGATTGTATTGTTATATTAGTCATAGAAATAACTTTAGAAACTTGGAAACAACATATGATTAAAATGAGGGATAAAACAGTTAGTGTAATTTAGTGAAATGTTTGTGAATAAAATAAGTGAAATACAATAAATGAGAAAATTGAATTAGGAAGGAACGGGGACATTTTAATTAGATAATGTTTTATAAACTATAAGTGAAGAGGGGGGGAAATTAACTATGGAAAGCTTATACTTCCCATAGAAGTATGATATTTAATTGAAAAGTAATGTTAAAGATGTTAAGACTTTAATGAATATTAATATTAATGTTAGAATTGAATTGGAATGGAACGTTGTTTTAATTATATAAATTTATAATTTTTTCTTTTTTTAAGAATACAGTGTGTATTTTAAGAATGTACCAAGCAGAATCCGAATGGAAGTTATGTATTATATTGAATGTTACAACTTTAGGGAAAAGATATAAAGGCGTCATACTCCAATCAGTAACTACAGGAGAAATTCTGTTTAATGAGAAAAGATAATAGATAATTGAAACAGGAACAGACAAAAAATATAAATACAATGATTTGAATTGAGATGAGATAATTAAAATAAAATTGAGAAAATTAAAAGAGGAGAGAAGCTATGCAGAAAATGTAAAATAGTAATAAGATATGGAATAGAATATAAAAATGAGCATGAACCTGAATTTGTGTCTGTACGAAGAAATGTAACCCGGGATTATGCTGCTTTCAAAAAAGATGTTTTATTTGTATTTTTGTTCTCTTTGTGAAAACTCAAATAAAATTTACAAAAAAAAAAAAAAAGACAGTTCAAAATATTCTCAAAGATCCATCTCATCCTGGGAACCCTTTTTTTGAACTATTACCATCTGGCAGACAGTACAGAACAATAAAAGCAAGCACAAATAGGCTGAAAAATAGCTTCTATCCCAGGGCAGTAGCTCTTTTGAATTTTACTGAATAGTGCAGTGTTGGTGTGGTGTTGCGGGTTTTTGGTTCAATGTGTGAAGGGTGAAGGATGTGCGTTTGTGTTTATTTTCATGGTCATGGTCATGACGTGCACTGAAGATGGTGTTTGATTTTGTTGTACGAGGTGCAATGGCAATAAAGTAAGTAAACTAAAAAAACACATAAATAACTTCAGAGCTTCTTGGATGTTGCAAATTTCTGTAGACAATTTATTCCTTCATTTGCTGAGGTCACCCTCCCTTTAACAGAGTTACTGAAAACTGGGCGTTCCCTGACCAAACCAAAACCCAATCAACCCCTTACTTGGACAATGAATTGTCAGAAATCTTTTGAGACATTAAAACACCTATTTGCCACTGAGCCTATCGTCCAGCATCCGGACCCAACCAAACTTTTTGCAGTCTAAGCTGATGCCAGTTATGTGGCTGTCGTGGCAATTCTTCTCCAAAAAAACTCTCAAGACCAGCTGATGCCTTGCACCTATGTGTCCAAAACGTTGACAGTCACAGAGTGTAGGTGGGTGGTTTGGGAAAAAGAGGCATTTGCCATGTGACAGGCTTTACTATCTTGGAGGCATTTCCTGAAAGGAGTGAAGGAGACTTTCGATATGTGGACTGATCATAAGAACCTCAAGACTCCAAAGAGTCCAAGTCCGCTGGGCTCAATATTTCAAGAGATTCAACTTTAACATGAAATATATCCCAGCAGGGAAAAACTTATTGGTAGATACTTTGTCAAGAAAACTCCAATTTGACAGTCACCGGGAGGAAGTAGTGCAAACTATGATATCAGAAGCCCAACCCGCCGGCCAAGCAACCACCAGAGGCCAAGCCAAATGCAGCCCTAGACTCCTTGAGGACAAACTTACAACTAATTTGAAAGCAACTCTTTTAAACAATCCATGGTTTGCTGAAAATCAAACCAATTTGTCAATGAACAAAGGATTAGCTTGGAAAGGAACCAAGATTTATGTACCTAATACTCTAAGACTGACGGTACTAAAACGTAGCCATGGCTCACAGTTGCGGGGGGCACTTTGGGTTTCTAAAAACCCTACATTTAGTCAGAAGACAATTCTGGTGGCCAAAAATGAAGACTGATATCGAGGACTACGTATAAAGCTGTTCAATTTGTGCCATGATGAAACATAGAACTGGGAAACCCCCTGGTCTCCAACAAGTAGCTGAACCAACAAAGCTGTGGGAAGAAATCGCAATGGACTTTATTGTGGAATTATCAGAGAGTGGAGGAAGTACTGTGATTTGGACTCTTATCGATTTATTCTCCAAGCAAGCCCACTTTACAGCGTGTAATGGACTACCTTCAGCTAAAAAACTGCCGAAACTATTCATGAAGCGTATTATCGGCTCCACGAAGTGCCTCATTGAGTAATCTCAGACCGAGGTATACACTTTACTGCTAAATTCTGAAGGGAGTTTTTGAAATCTATTGGGGTTCCCAAGGGTTTTCCTCAGCATTCTATCTGGCTTATAACGGGGCATCTGAGGGAGAGAATGGTATGGTGGAACAGTATATTAGATATTATGTAAATTATCAACAAGAGAACTCGGTGGATCTGTTGCCATTTGCAGAAGTTGCTTACAATAATGTGGTACACAGCAGCACTGGCTTGACTCCTTTCCAAATCACTACTGGCATGGAATTTGTCCCCATGCCAGAGTTACCTAGAGATCCCCCAACATTCATGTCCTTAACGGATTAGATGGAATCATTAAAAAAAAGGTTGGGAGGACACAAAAAAATGCTCTAGCGGAAGCAACTGAGGAATATAAAAAATAGGCAGAAAGACATAGAACTCTCCAACCACCATTTAAAGTGGGGGACAAAGTGTTTTTGCCAACTATCTTAAGTTGAAGCTTCCTAATAAAAAGTTGGGACAAAATTTTTTGGGTCCCTTCTCTATATCGAAAGTAATCAATCCAGTGACTGTACAACTTAGCCTCCCTCAGCTGTTAGGGAAAATACACCCAGTATTCCATAGTAGCTTGTTGAAGCCTGCTATTGGTTCCAATCTACGACCTGTACCGGCAGCTCCCCCCAAACCTCTGGTAGTACAGGGCGAAACTCATTATGAGATAAAGAAAATCCTCAACTCTAGATTACACCAAGGATGATTACAATATTTAGTGCTATGGAAAGACTGCCCTTTGTCGGAAGCTACTTGGGTGAAAAGTTGGGATATGCATGCAGATAGATTGATTAAACAATTTCATGAAAAATTCCCCGACAAGACAAAGGGTCCCCTTGGAGGGGAGAGAGGTGGTTAAGGGCATTACCCCCTGTTTGTGTTTTGTTTGTTATATATTTCAGGACATGATTTTTTCAAGGGGGACATCTGTTAGCTTTGGAAGCCATATTGAGACCAGACGCTTCCACACTGCCACATTCTTGAGCCTGGGAAAATGGGAGGGGGGAATTTCTTAGAGTGTATGTGGTTAGACATAATAGCATTCTTCTAAGTCAAGGTCATATTATGAGGGGACCTGGGTGAGGGGACGTCTCAAATTGGGACGGATGGTGATTGGGGCATGTGATGTGGGTGCAGGGGGTGGATTTCCGGTTTTTACTCATTGCAAGGAAATCTGGAACTTTCAGATTCGTGATTCCCCAGATGTGCCAGTTTACTATCCAAATAAAACAGAACTTTTGAGAAGATGTCTGTCTCGGAGTTATTTGTTGGAGTGGAGGTTTTCTGGAACGCTGACAGTCACTATAGCTGTTAAAATCGAAAGCAGCTTCTGTATATTTTTTTCTTTTCCTTTTCTGCTTCTTTTTTCTATTTTTTACTGTTTACTATTTTTTCTTTATTGTTTTATGTTTTATTGTTTTTATTTTATTAAAAAATGTCTTCAATAAAATGATCTCCTTTATCTTCTTTATTGCTCTTCTCTGAACTCTTTCTCGAGTTTTAGCATCTACTTCAAGGGTGGGATTCTACTGGTTCTGTCCGGTTCTATATGGCACTGATTTTTTTTTTACTGCCTTTCTGGGCAGCATGTGACTTTTTCTTAAACCTGGATGATTTCCTTGGGATACCTTGTGAGGTGAGTGAGACCAGCTGGTATCTTTAAGTG
Source organism: Pseudonaja textilis (assembly GCF_900518735.1). The sequence continues at coordinate 15,775,430 of NW_020769328.1, read as the reverse complement.
GTGCAAATGGATCTAAGGATTGCTTCTCCTGGGTGTGCTCTTTCTGGAGAGCTTAAATGACCTATCTGCTAAAGGGTTTCACTTTATGATCAAGAGATGGCTGCTTGATAGTTATTACTGCATTTTAACTATTTTCATTCCACAAGGTGCTCTGGCACCCTGCCTGGTTTGTAATTCTGGCCTGCAGATATTTTTAATCTAATTATTGGTATTTGGGGTAGCTTTTTGCAAGCAAAAAAGCTTTTTGTATTTTTGTACAGGTAATCCTTGACCTACAACAGTTCATTTAGTGACCATTCAAAGTTACAATAGCACTGAAAAAAGTGACATGTGACCATTGTTCACACTTATGACCATTGCAGCATCCCCACTGTCATGAGAGGCCAGGTGAGGAGAAGTGCCCCTTGACATGAGTGATGTTGAATTGGCCACGCCCACCCAGTCACATGACCACCAAGCCACATCCACCAACCGAACCACGCCCACAGAACTGGTTGTTAAAAAAACAATCCCACCCCAATCTACTTTGTATCATGGTGACTAGAACTGAATGTAGAATTCCAAGGGTGGGTCTCAACCATGCAGTGTAGCAATGTATTATCACTTCTCTGGAGAGGTACCTCAGTGAAAAACTGTAACAAACTCTTGAGGCTTTTTGAAACTATGGAATATAATGAAATCTGTCACTGAGCTTAGAGTGCTATCGTCACTGAAAACCAAGGCAACAAAGTACTGTAAAACGTTTATTTACTTGGTTTCTAAGAGTCAACTTCTTCCCAAAGGTAAGATATACATAAGCAGATAAATACTTAGTTTCCAGGAGAAAGATAACAGAAATATGGATCACGCCTTCTAGACACGAGTTCCTATCCATTTAGGCCTAGTAATAGGATTACTGCTTGTTAGTGATTGTCTAATCAGATCTCTTTTAAAAAGAAGGGGGGCAGATTTCCCAAGCAATTCTCATAGAAAGTTTCTATCTTGGATTATGAAGGTAAATAAAAGATTTGATACTGTTAGTCTGAGCAATAAATTCAAACTACTTCGCTGATTACAGCAATGTTCCAATATTTGAAGGGCTGCCACAAACAAGAAGGGATCTATCTATTGTCTAAAGCACTAGAAGGCAAAACAAGAAACAACAGATGGAAACTAACCAAGGAGAGAAACAATCTAGAATTAAGGAGAAATGTCCTAACTGTGAGAACAATTAACCAGTGAAATGGCTTCACCACTGGAGACTTTAAAGAAGAGATTGGACAGCCACCTGTCTGAAATGGTATAGATTCTCCTTGCTTGATCAGGGGCTGGACTAGAAGACCTTCAAGGTCCCTTCCAAGCTTATTATTCTATGTTCTATTTTAACAGTTGCTCTCAGCTCAGCACCACAGTTCCTACTTATCATCAGCTCAACATGCTTACTATAAGAAAATAGTTTACAGTAAATTACATGACTGGATAATTTCTTTTCTGCTAACTTCTTCCCTAACTTGGTGATCTCTTGCCTAATGTATTCAGTTCTAATTACCATAACTCCCAGATGTCATAGTGGTAATTAGGACCACGACAGCTTCTAGACAAGATCTTCCTACTTTGATTCCTCCTCTTGTTCCACAGTTGAATGAAAAGAAGTTCCTCTGTTGCTTTGGTGCCCAGGATTGTTTATCTATTTATTCCTGAGATGTATAAGTCATCCCAATGTGTTACAACTCTGGACAGCTTACAATAAAAACTCAGAATATATCATCAGACAACATCTGGAGAAAATCAACGATTAGTTAAAAGACCAAAACATCCCACAAGTGGTTTATCTGGCCCTTCCTTCCTTCCTTTACTTTACTTTACTTCACTTTTACTTTTACTTTTTTTTTTTTGTATATGTTTTATTTGTAGTTTTCCTTTAACAACCAAAATTTTTGTGGAAGTGTAATGACTGGGTTTTTCCACAATGCTGACAGTAATAATACAATTACACACAGAGAGTTTTATCTTCCAACTTCTAACCTTGATATGCTCATCATAATGATAAATATATTCTTGTGTATATATATATATACTACTGTTTTCCCAATTTATACTTATTTTGTTATTTTTCCCATTTGTTGGGGTTTTTCTATATTCACCTCATTATCTTTAAACAATACTATTCTCTCTTTATGATTTTTATCACTTTCTCCAAAAATATATGTTAACACCAATAACATTTCTTCATATAATATACTTATTATCCCGTTAAGTCACTAATGTTTTAATATTATAAATATCACTCAGTGTTCCACCACATTTTCAATATCTTAATTTTCTATAAATACCAACAAAACCAATTGTTAATAAGATTTAATCAGTCCCCAGATTATATCTCTAAGTCCCCTGTATTTATAGTCCTTGAAAACTATGTATTCCAGTATATTTTTGCACCCTGTTAATCATAATAATACATTTAGATATATCTAATCCTAGTGTTCCACCTCCTAATCTTAATATATCTATGGTAATAATATTACATATCTATATACTGTATGTGTTACTTTCCCAATTTAAACTTTCCCTTATTTCTATTGATTTTTAATATAATTACTATATTGCAAGGCATTATGTCTCTATCCATCATCTCTCAGTCTTCTTAGAATTTCATCAAATTTTTGTGTGTGGTTCCTGTTATATTTATCTCTTGGAATCCTATATGTCTTTCTAGATTTTTTCCACAGACTAATTGATTCCTCTGCCTTGCCTTTTATCTCCTTTGGCTGCATCTTTTGTATATTCATCCATAACCCTTTCATTATTTTTGGATATCTTCCTTTTTTCTATATTCTATTATAAGCTCTTAAGGGATTATCTATTTGATTTTTAATATTTATTATTACTGTCCTTTCAGTGTTTTTATCTGCTTGTAACTTATTTTTATCTTCTTGTATAAAGAAGATATTTATTTTGCTTTGTGTCCTCCACCACTTCTACTAATTTCATCTGTCTTTGGTGTATTATATTCATCTTTTCCAACCATTTATTGAGGCCCTTCTACTTTCACATCTTTATCTTTAAATATTTCCATCAACTCCTTATAATTCTTTATTGCCATTTCTAACATTTCCTCATAGAACTTTATTGTCTCCTGCTGGGTCATTTTGTACCAAATTAATATACCTCTAATATTCCAGTGTCCCAGTATCTAAAAACTCCAGAAAAAAATCAATTGTTAATAAAATTTGGTCAATCCCAAAATTATTCCTCCAAGTCTCCTAAATTTCTAGTCTTTAAGTGCTATAGATTTGCACTAGTTTTTATAATTTCCAGTTTACATCTTCCCAATTGTCCAGATTTTAAAATCTTATTTATCTTTTCTTCTTTTTCTTCTTCTTTTTCTCTTCTATCATTTTTCTTCTTTTGCTTCATAGGATGATTTGTCACGTGATGTTAACCGAAATCAAGCTTAGCCCACCAGATTTCTCCAAATCTTTCAAATCCACTTTTCAATGCACAGTCCCATTGAAGTTAGTGTTTAGTTTAATTTGCCTTATGGATCTTCAAAAAGCTTAGTGAATATTTCCCAGCATCTAAATCGCCTAATAAGATAAGGTCAAGCAGCTATTCCAAGCATTATTTACTCACTTTCCTTTGAGTTTTTACACATTGCAATCATCTTCTTCCTCCAGTAGATGGCTCTCCTGCTCCCAATTGCAGCATTTAACAGAGTGTAAAAGTCAAAAACTACTTATTGTCATGGGGGGCGGAGGGGGGGGGGCTAAAAATAAAGTTTAGAAAAGCAATTTCTCCCAATAATCACTTTTCACAATGTTATTCGGCTTTTCCAATCTTTCTATATTTTAAATCATCCTTTAGGAATTCTTTTACTTCTAGATCTTTAATCTTTAATTTTCCTCTTTAGTTTTTTGTCTTTAATCTTTCTCCATAAATCCAACTGCCACTTTCTTTACATTAGGAGATCATTTTCTGGAACTTTTTACTTGGGTTAAATCTCTAAGGTAACAGTTGGAAGTTATCTCACCCGGTTTCACTGCTCTGTCCCCGCACCGCTCCAGCACAAGGTCTTAATAAGTCCCAGTTGTCCCAGCTTGTAACTGAATGGCTGTCGTCGCTGCTGCCATTCAGGTGAGCTTTCTTCGGATCAATGAGGGAATGGCACTTTCCTCGCGATCAACGAAGCATCCCTCCTTTCTTCAGCACCCCACCAGGGCAGCTTAACCCCGTAAAGTCTCCCAGCAAGCAGTTGCCGGCTTCATTTCATGGAGCCTGTCAGAGCAGGGAATAGAAACAGAAACTCCATACAGAGACCGTTCCCAGACTCCCCACTCCCACCAGAATGACAGGGTCCCTATAGAAACCTATGGGACCTGACATGCCACCCCCCCCACCCCCACCCCAAACAGGGTGACTGGCTGGGCATGGCTTGGTGGTCACATGACTGGGTGGGTGTGGCCAACTCTAAGTCATTTGCACGGGTGTTGCCTGTATGGGCCAGGAGGAAAGAAAGATCCAAGCTCTGTGCAATTGGGGGGGGCGGGGGGGGGAGAGGGAGTTTGGGTTTTTTGAAAGAGCCCAGAGGAGGGAAAAAGATAAAGTTGTGCCAAAGAAATCCCAGGGCGGGGCCGAGGAAAGAAAAGGAATCCCTGCTCTGAAAAGGGAGTATCCTCCCAAGAAAACAAAGGAGTCAAAACCTTATTTATGCATACTTTAAAAAAAATTAATTTAACAGACATTAAAAAGCAATTTCAGTTTCACTTTCCCAGGTTCAAGTCTCTTTGCTTAAAATATGTGATATGTTAACATATTTATACCCCTCTATGTTTTTAAGCACTAGAAATTCTCTATTTAACTAGATTTAAGAAAAGCACTTATGTTAAGTTAGTGGCAATTTTCTATATCTCACAGGCAACGAATTAGTGTGGAACTACTTTATAACTATCAGACATAAACTTTTGGTCTTTTTTTATTCCATTTGACACATTCTTCATTCTTAGATTCCGAAGTGGTTTTTCTTTTCAGAAATTCTCCTGTGAGTCTCACCCTCTTTGTGGACTTCATCTACTCAGACACAGATGAGCCTTTAATAGTACAAAAACCACCCAAATCATTTTAGTCTATCTAATCACTCTTTTCTGGATTATATTCAATAGCCATCAGAACCAAATCTATTCTAACCAGTGTACTGTAGTATCTTTAGTACTGCCACCACCTCTATAGCCATACATCTGCTTCCCAGAATTTTGTCATATTTCATCTTGTATTGATAAAGACTTGTCTTCTTATTACCAAAGCAGAAGATATCTAGTACAGAAAGTGTTTAAATTATTCAGGGATGCAGGGATACATAAAGAGCTAATGAAACAGAACAAGGTTATCCCAAAGCCTGGTTTGTATTTTGAACAAGTGAATCCCATAAAGGGAAGGTATCTGACTGGCTTCATATTGAGATAGTTCTTCAGATAGCTTTGAAATCATTTAAAGTTTAACATTTTAAATTGTTTTTGACAATAACTGTAAATTTTATAACACATCTAGCAATTTAATTGCTGTATTTTAGTTAAATTTCTGGAGATTCAAATGCAGCACTGCATATAACACATTGCATAGTCAGTCAATATGTAATTAAGGAATAGGTGACTCCTGCTTAATCTTCTAGCTTAGAAGTAGTTGCTACTAGGTGTAATTGTGCAGTTGCATTCTTTTCCAGCACTGTCACTTGAGAATCCAAACATTATTGAAAAGTAAGAAGTATTTCCAGATCATTCAAAGGGATTATATGTTATATATTCACCTAAAATAGAGAATATCCGAATCCCTGATCAGTTCACTTCTGCTTCAGCATTTTCTTCATTAAAATTTTTAGTTTAGTTTCCTTTATTGCCATTGCACCTCGTACAACAAAATCAAACACCATCTTCAGTGCACATCATGACCATGACCATGAAAAGAAACACAAACACACATCCTTCACCCTTCACACATTGAACCGAAAACCCCCAACACCACATCAACACTGCACTATACAGCAGAATTCAAAAGAGCTCCTGCCCTGGGATAGAAGCTGTTTTTCAGCCTATTTGTCCTTGTTTTTATTCTCCTGTACCGTCTGCCAGATGGTAATAGTTCAAATAAAAGGATGCCCAGGATGAGATGGATCTTTGAGAATGTTTTGAACTTTCTTAAGGCAGCGGGAGCTATAAAGCTCTTCCAAAGAGGGGAGAGGGCAACCAATGAACTTCTGGGCAATGACATTAACCCTCTGGAGTGCTTTCCTATCTGCCACTGTGCAATTGGCAAACCATACAGAGGTGCAGTATGTTAAGATACTCTCTATGGTGCAGCCGTAGGTCACCAGAAGTTTTTCATTCAGTTGTTGTTTTTTGAGAAGTCTCGGGTAGTATAATCTCTGCTGGGCCCTTTTGACCAGGGCTGCAATGTGAGCATCCCAGGTCAGGTCCTTTTTTAGGGTAACACCCAGAAACTTAAAACTGGCCACTTGTTCCATTCGGTCTTCATTGATAAGCAAGGGCTGGATGTCCAATCTGTTCTTTCTATAATCCACTATAAGCTCCTTGGTCTTATTGGTGTTGAGGACCAAGTTATTGTCTTCACACCACGAAAGCAACCGGTCCACCTCATCTCGGTAGGCAGACTCATCCACCATCCCCCGAGATAAGTCCCACTACTGTTGTATCATCTGCAAATTTAACAATAGTGTTACTAGCGTGAGTGGGAATGCAGTGATGCACATGAAGAGTATAGAGTAAGGGACTCAACACGCAACCCTGTGGTATACCAGTGTTAAGAATAAGGGCTGAAGAGGTAAGATTACCTAGTCTGACCCTCTGTGAGCAGCCAGACAGGAAATCTATAATCCAAAGGCAGATTGAATTAGAAAGTCCAAGGTCCAGAAGTTTAGACACAAGTCTATTTGGAAGAATTGTATTAAATGCAGAACTAAAATCTACAAAAAGCATCCTCACATAGCCCCCCCCCCCCCACTGCTGTTCTAGATGAGTCAGAGCAGTGTAAAGATTACAGACCAGTGGCACTCATTCATCATGAAGTGCTTTCAGAAATTGGTCTGCCGGCACATCATTTCTGGTCTTCTGCATACGTTTGATAAACACCATACACTTCTTTGATAAACACTTCATACAGAAGAAATAGATCTACAGAGGATGCTATACAGATGGCTATAGCATCCTCTGTAGATCTATTTCTTCCCTATGCAAACTGATGTTTATCAAATGTATGCAGAAGACCAGAAATGATGTACCGGCAGACCAATTTTTCAAAGCACTTCATGATGATAGGAGTGAGTGCCACTGGTCTATAATCGTTCAGGTTATTGATAGGGAACTTCTTCGGCAGCAGAACAATGGTGGAAGCCTTCAAACAAGATGGAATAGTGGACTGGGATAAAGACCGGTTGAAGATCCTGGTAAAGACTCCAGCCAACTGATTAACACAGTCTTTTAGCACTCGGCCAGAGATACCGTCAGGACCAGCAGCCTTTCTAGGGTCCACAGCCCTCAGAATGCTTCTCACATCCTGCTCCTCCACAATGAGGTGAGGGCTACAATTGGCCAGTGGTTGTATTTTATCTGTCTCTGATCTCCACTTCAAAGCAAGCAAAGAAATGATTCAGTTCCTCTGCCAATGAAGCATCCCCCTCAGCAGGGATGACATTGGTTGGTTGATGGTTTGTAATTTGTTGAATCTAAAAACAGTGTAGCTAGGGCTTTGGCTGTAGGGATCTTTTGGCATGGAATGAAATGGATCTGTTTCAAGAAGAGGTCTGTGACAACCCAGATTACTGTGTTTCCGGAGCTCTTGGGCAGTTCTACAATGAAATCCATGGAAATCTCTCTCCGTGGTGCTGAAGGGTCAGCAACTGGCTGTAGTAGACTTGGGGTTTTCCCTTGCCTACGCTTAGCAGCAGTGCAAAATAGGGCAACTTGCTGCATAGCTTTCCACATCTTTCTTCAATGATGGCCACCAGAATTGTCACTTTAGTAAGTGTGGAGTCTTTACAAAACTAAAGTGTCTAGCTAATTTGGAGTCAGTTTGGACAGGCTTGCATAGCTTTCAGTCTTTCCTTTGCTGGCACATACAGTTTGTTTCCCACCCAAGTTAATCCATCCTTTATTGTGCAGGTATGTTTATGGGCACCAAACCATTCATCTGTTTCCAAGGCTTTTTTGAATTCTGAGGTAGTGGTATTGTCTAAGGCAGAGGGATCTTTCTTTGCTTGGGAACATGTGACCACTGTCAGCTATGGAATTCATCGCTACCACATCGTTGGAGAAAGTGGGAGGGGTGATGTTAATTGAGTAGCTCTTAGAAAAAAAATATTATTTTGATCGTTCAAGGTTACAGAGTATGGCATAGAAAGAATTAGAACTTACTTTGGGATTGGTTTATGTGATGGGGTGATGAGGAAAAGGGATAGTTTGTGGGTTGGGACTTTGTGAAGAAGCTGGGAAGATTTAGTTCCGGATTTCCACAATACGTGCCAGATGCTATTCTAATAAAAGTACTTTGAGATGACGTGTGTCTTGGAGTTACTGACTGGAATGGATTTTCCCTGGAATGCTGACACTAATCCGAAACTTTAACAACTTTCAACACTCCCAAGAGGGGAGCTATCAGGGGTTGCTGAACCCCAGGATTTATTCCAACAAAGGTGAGAGAGGTGAGGTGAGACAGAAGGGCATTGGGGGGGGGCCCTCTGGAAGATTAATTGAATCCCCCAGCCCCCTCTTTGGAGGAGTTCAGGCATGTGGAAGAGAGACAAGATTTAGGAGCCTAGCCTGAAGGAACAGCTTCACAGGGAAGTTGTCAGACAGGACCGGAGAAAAAGCTGCCTAGAGAAATCATTCCCTCAAACCCTTTACGTACTGCAAAGGAGGCAGATTGGAGGTGTGGAGCTCCAATTACATCGGAAGGCTAACAGGATCGAATTTCAAGGGAGAGATGAGAGACGCAGACTACAACAGGTATGTTGCACCTCCAAGTCCTCCCACCCCTGACACTCAGAAGGAAATTTACCCCCTGCAGAAAATATCCCTCCAGGGTGGGGATTTTATCCTGGCCAAGGGTGGGTCCAGTACCAGTGGATGCCAGCGCCAGCAGTGCCCTGGCCTCACAGAGAGAATCAGCGACCCCTTCCCAACAAAGGGATCTCCACAGGCAGCAGGAGGCAGCCACCCCCACCCCCCGCTTTCCTCATGCAGGGAATAAGGCAACAACCGGCCCCTTCCTGGCAAGCTCCTGATCAGCCCCCACTCGGAGCAACCCTGCAGAGGCCCTTCTTCCAGAGAGGCCCAACCCAGCCAGGCCTCAGAAGACCCTTCCCAAGTGGATAAATGCCTCATCAGGCCCCTTTCATTCCAGCTCAGCCTGCGGTTGCCAGGGTGATACCACCCCCCAGACCAGACCAGATGCAGTTCAAGGCCACAGTTCAAGGCCACTTTTGACAGACACCATGAACATTTCGCTTATTTCCTCACTCGAACCTGGTTTCACATAGACCAATTAGGAGGCCAATATGCAACAGAACAAGATCTGGTTACTGCAATAATAGATGGAATGAATGAGGGGGATGCTTCTGACTGGGTGGCCCAACTGCACTACGAACAGGCCCCAGAGCTGCAGGATATCTATGCTTTTATTCATTTGCTGAGATTCCGATTTGAAAATCCAGACAGAGTGGCAGAAAATGAGGACAAATTAATGGAAATGAAACAGGCCAAGTGACCCTTATCACACATCAGACATCACTTCTCAGCCTTTTGGGTAAGATCAAGTGTATCTTATCAGACTTTCTATGGGACTTTAGAAGGGTCGCAAGTCACCATATGGACTAGCCTGAAAAAAATCATCTTGCACTATTTTAAAAATGCCATTGACCCAGAAGTAAAAAAGGCCTGCAACATTAGGGAGATTCCCAAGACAATACAATCGTGGTATACCACCGCCCTCAAATTAGACCACGACATCAATCAACAAAGAAGACCCTTACTTGAAGGCCCTCCTAGGAGAGCAGTGGCCAGACAACTGCAGACCAGACCTGCTGAAGCTGCTCCCACCTGACTCACCAGAATGATAAAGTGTTATCATTGTGGCCAGAATGGCCATAGAGCAGCCGACTGTCTGGCCCCTGCACCTGTTCCACAAGCTCCACAGCCAAGGTCTAATGCAGCCACCAGGGGTCGAAAAATTCAAGGGAAGCCTCCCGACTCTGGCCACTTTGCTAGACACACCGTAGAATGTCCTCTCCATGCAGAAGGGAGCAACAAACTTCCAACCCAACACACGTCCCCAGAGAAGCCACTGACAAAGACAACCCTATGGTGAGCGCACCCATCACACCTTGTACTGTCAAAGTGAAGCTAGTAGTGCCTGACACAGGGGAAACAGGGGAGTTAGAAGCTGTCATAGATACCGGATGCTCTAGATGCCTTATTGGGCTCCCCGTCATTGAACAATTGGGAATAAAGACAAAACCCCTTAAACGTCCAATCAGATTTGAGCAAGTGAATGAGACATTAATTGGGGGGATCCCAGCCACCCAAATAACAGAGTTAATCAAACTGGAGTTGGGTGCTCACAAAATCGAAAAATGGGTTTTATCGAACGTACCTGAACAAAAATAGCAGCCCCAGTATTATTCTATTTGTCATCCAAGCAGACGCTAGCAATGTAGCAGTTGGATAAGTTCTACTCCAAAAGAATGAACGTGGACCGTTGCAACCATGTGCTTATACTCCTAAGAAACTGATAGGAACCAAGCAAAGATGGGCCATATGGGAGAAAGAGGCATATGCTGTGCGATGGGCACTCCTCATATGGAGACGCTTCCTAGAAGGGAACAAAATCCCCTTCGAAATCTGGACTGATCATAAAAATCTAGAAGCCCTGAAAACTCCATGGAAACTCTCACCAAAATAAGCAAGGTGGGCTCAATATTTTAAATGGTTTAATTTCACTCTGAAATATTTCCTGGGGGAAAATTTTCTTGGCAGATGCCCTGTCTAGGAAACCCCAATAGAACAGCAAAAAGATTGAAGTTGTAAAACCCATGATCCAACCAACCCAACTTGCAGCCAAAGTAATCACCCGAGCACATGGGAAGAAAAAACCACTGACTGATAATGCAACAACTTCCAAATTTAAGGAGGCACTACTTAAGGATGATTGGCTCCAGGCTAACAAAAACATTTGCTTACTCAAAGACGGTCTAGCCTGGTTAGAAAACAAACTTTATGTCCCTGACAGCCAGAGAATGAACCTCATGAAACGATGTCACGATTCAAAAATAGCTGGACACTTTGGATTTGTAAAAAACCTGCACCTCATCAAAAGGCAATTCTGGTGGCCATCTCTCAAAAAAAAATATTGAAAGCTATGTTGCTAATTGTCCTATCTGCACTGCTGCAAAAAGAAGACAAGGAAAATCCCCTGGGCTTTTACGAACAGTGGCAGAACCTTCAGCACCCTGGAGAGAGATCTCTATGGACTTTATAGTGGAGCTCCCTTGAAAGTGCAGCAAATACTGTTATTTGGGTTGTAACTGACCTTTTTTCAAAACAGGTTCATTTTGTATCCTGCCAAAAGATCCCAGCAGCCAAGGCATTGGCAAAGATGTTTTTAATACACACTTATTGCCTTCATGGAGCTTCCCAATGGATTATCTCAGATAGGGGTGTACAATTCACTCTGTCACCTGTTCTCATTTTAATGCAAGCAGCATTATCCTCAAACACTGTTATAGCATCATTTGTCTTTACACTTAAATCCTCTAATACAGTGGTTCCCAAACTTTCAGTTCATTGCATTCTTGGTGCTACAAACTCATCCTCAGTGCCCCCCACCCAGGGGTGAGATTCAAATTTCTTAACCACTGGTTCTGTGAGCATGGCCTAATTTGTGAGCATGGCTTGGTGGTCGTGTGGCTGGCTGGGCGTGGTTTGCTGGCTGAGCGTGGACTCCAGCTGCACTGAAAAAAACACATGGCACCTGGATGCTTTTTGCAGTGAAAATTACCAACCTCCAGCTTTGCTTGCTCCACTTCTCCAAAGCGCCGCTGTGGCCATCAGTGATTGTTGTGTGTGTGCATGATGTCACGCATGTGCAATAAGGACTGACTGAGCAGGGAACGGAGGAGTGGGTGGAGAGGAACAGGGCCAGCCAGGGGCCTATTTTACCAGTTCTCCAAACTACCAGGAATGGTAATGAACCAGTAGAATCCCACACCTGAATTGTACCCTGTGAGGGGCCCTCCTCCAGTTCCTCCCCTTGCCTCTTAGCACACCCCTAAGGCATCCCACTGCCCCCCAGGGGGTGGTACTGCCCACTTTGGGTACCACTGCTGTAACAGCTGTATGTACCAAGTTACCTCTTAACAAAGTTCAGATAGAGCTATAAATTCTGCCTCCACAGTAGAAATGATTACAGTTGTTTGTTTTCTGGACTTCCAACCAATTAAAGCCCCTCCAAACAATACCACAACCCCAGAATTAAATTTTCTGGTTTTTACACCATTGGCATAATTGCAAATTCCTTTTTCTGTGACAAATCCTTTGCAATGAAACAAAGATCATCCACAAATGCTAACAAGTGACAATCCCCATGTTGTAACTTTCCAATATATAAGCAATCATCAGCCTTGCAACTCTTGAACCCAAGACCCTTTAATGCCCTATCTAAACGGATATTCCAGTTTCTGGCTGACTGCTTCAACCCATAAATGGCCTTGTTCAGTTTGTTAGGCTTTTTACTTTCATATCCTGGTGCTTGAACCATGTAAATTTCTTCCTCTGATTCTGCAGAGGAATGCTGCGGTTATATCAAAATGCCAAATTTTATGGTCACGTGTCACTGCCAATGCTAGTGCCAACCTTATGCTTTCATTCTTTTCAGTTGGCATGAATACTTCATCATAGTGCACATTTTTCTTTTGTGAAAAACCTAGTGCCTCTAATGTTGCTTTAGATTGTACCCGGGGTGGGATTCTACCAGTTCTCACTGGTTCTATAGAACCAGTTGTTATGGTTCCTGGTAGTTTGGAGAAATGGTAAATCAGGCCTCTGGCTGGCCCTGCCCCTCTCGGTCCACTTCTCCATTCCCTGCCCGGTCAGTTCCTGTCATGCATGTGCAACATTATGAGCACGCGTGACATGCCTACAGCCTGCTTCTGCTTGCCCACCAGGGCAGCCATTGCTGCCTGCCTTTCACTGTGACACAAGCCTCTTCACTGATCTCCCTGCTCACAGGTAAGCCTGCGAGTCATGCTAGCCCTTCCCCCATTGTCCCTGTGCCTCCCCGAACCCCCACAGCCCTCTCTGGGGACCTCACCCACCACCCGGGACCTTGCTGTGCCTCTTCTTCTCCACCTTGTGCTCATCCTGGGCCTCTTCCCACCTGGCTGCCAGCTTGATAGGAGGAGTGGCTGCTGGTTGGAGTGATGAGAACAGCATTGCTGGGCTCCTGCAGTGGCAAGTGCAAGGGCATAGCTAGAATTGGAAGAAAAGGCTGTACATCTCTAGTAGAAAGGAAGGAAGGAAGGAAGGAAGGAAGGGAGGGAGGGAGGAAGGAAGGAAGGGAGGGAGGGAGGGCAAGAAAGAAAGAAAAAGGGAGAGAGAAAGGAAGTGAAAGTCAGAAAGAGGGGATGGAAGGAAGGGACAAAAAGAAAAAGAAAGAAAGAGAGGGAGAAAGGGAGGAGAGAGAAAGAGAGAGGGAGAAAGAGAGGGGGAAAGAGAGAGAGAAAGAGAGGGGAGACAGAGAAAGAGAGAGAGAGAGAGAGTGAAACAGAGAGGGGGAGAGAGAGGGAAAGAGAGAGAAAGAGAAGGAGAGAATCCCACCCCTGTGTGTGTGTGTGTTTCAGGTGGGCTTCCTAGCTTTAGAAGGAGAGAGGAAAGGAGGAAGGGACAGAAAGAGAGAGAAAGAGGGAGAGATGGAGGGGGAAAGAGAAAGAGAGGGTGAAACAGAAAGAGAGAGAGAAAGAGAGGGAAAGAGAGAGGGGAGAGAGAAAGAAAGTGAGAGAAAGAGAGAAGGAACATACAAGAAAGAAAAGAAAGAAAAGGGAAAAAAGAAAAAGGGAGAGAGAAAAGAAGTGAAAGGAAGGAAGGGGGATGGAAGGAAGGGGCCGAAAGAAAGGGAAAGAAAGAAAGAAAGAAAGAAAGAGGGAGAGAGGAGAAAGTAAATGAGATATATGAATGGATAAATAAATACATGGAAGGAGGGAGGGAGGGAGGGAGGGAGAGAGAAAAAAGGAGAGGAAGGAAGGACATAAACCCTGGCTTCAGAAGACTTTGAAGCAGCACAGCAATCTAGGGCTGGCCTGCAAGGGATCTTGGAGGTCATCTAGTCCAACCCCCTGCTCCAGCAGGAAATTCCACCCATCATATGACCACCTAGCCACACCCACAAATTAGGCCATGCCCACAGAACCGGTTGTTAAAAAATTTGAATCCCACCCCTGATTGTATCTCATTGTTGGGCAGTACTTTCCTTTTGTACACTCATTTACATCCTACAGCTTTGCAACCTTGTCACAAAGTCATAGATGTTCACCCATAGATTTCATTTCTTTGTCCATGGCTTCTTTCCACTTTACTTGTTCAATTTTAGGTAATGCTAATACTTCCTTATAGTTCCTTGGCTCATACTACACATTACACACCTTTACTTCACTAGGAGAATACCTGTCAGGTGGAATCCCCTTGTTCCATCGCTCTGACCTGCATGGCATTAACTGCTCTTTTGTTTTAGCCCTCTCTGGCTTCAAATCTGAATCGTCATCTTCTCCTGACTCCTTTTTTAGTTCTTTTTTTAGTTCCTCCTCCCTGAATGCTGACACCATCACTAAGTTACAATCATTAAGTGGATCACCATCAGTCAGTGGATCATTCAAAAAAAAAATGGCATCAATTCTGTTACAATTTTGCTGTGCAAAGCTAGCAGGCCTTGAAATCACTATCCTTTTGCTCCCGTCGCTAAAACGATACCTCTTTGAGCCAGGCTCATGGCTTGTAAACCTGAGCTTTCTAGCTTTTGGTTGACCTTTTCTCCTGATTGCTTTTGGAATATGCACCCATGCATTGCTTCCAAACACCCTTAAATGTGCCAGATATGGCTTTCTCCCATACAGCACTGCATATGGAATATCATTAATTGAGGAACTCCACAGCCTATTGATTAAATAATTGATAGGCAACATGGCTTCACCCCAATATGACCTGCTCAGACCAGAATCCTCTAGCAGTGAGTCCTTCATGGTTTGTAAGACTCCATTCTGCCTCTTCAGCTGCTGTGTACAGATTTTTGTTTCTGTGTTTTATTCCTAACTGTCCCAACCACTGTTGAAAACTTGTTGACACGAATTCTGAACCTCTGTCAGTTTGCAGCTGACATACCTGTTGTTTATACCGTCTTTCTACAAAGCTTTCCCATTGCTTAAATTTCTTTTTTATTATTATAAGTTTTTTTACACATCTCTTCAAGTAAGCAACGTGATTCCAGGTTACAACATAGTCATAGTTACATTTATACATAGTCATAGTTACATTTCCAACTTTCTTGTCTAATTTCATATCAAATCATTATCTATTCCACTGATCTTTAAATAAGTTCAAACTTCATATTTCAATTCACTAATTCAATATCAAAAACATTTCATCCTCACATATATTTTCCATTCTTTATCTCTTATTATTTCCATTTTCAGCTTACCACCTATTTTATTTTACATTATTCATTATTATCTTCATTAACTTTCTCAAAGCCAATATATAATAAACAAACAAACAAGAGTAAAAATAAAATAAAACTAATTTATTCAGGATCCACATGGTATATCCCCCAGTCTACAATAAATCTTATATTTATTCCAAAGATATTCATATAGCTATTTCATTTTTTTTCTTTGTTTCCACTTAGCCAAAGTTTACCTATAAAATTTTATTAAAGTTTTATTCCCCTCCTTTTTAATCACAATATAATACTCTCATTACAAATACTTTACATTCCAATATAATCTTTTCTAATTTATCATATTCTCTATTTTCTCATATCCTTTATATAATCAATTTCATTTTCTATTTCATGTTTAATATAATATGTACACACTAAAGAAAAAGAAAAAAAGAGAAAATTAACTTTCCTTTTTGTTTCCATTTAGCCAAGTTTGACCTATAAAGTTTTATTAATTTTCCTCACCCTTTTTGGTCATAATAGCATAATTTTTTCTAGTTTACCATATTCTCTGTTTTTCTGATATGATTTGGATAATCAATTACATATACATACACACACACACACACGGATTTGATAACAATAAAGACCTCTTAATTTCTCTCACTTTATCTTCATTTTTCTCCTATATAATTATATAATAATCTTATGGTAATTCCCAATAAGTTTTAAATTTCAAATCTCCCCAATCTATATTTCTAATAAAAAATACCAAAATACATTTCCATGTGGTATCCCCCCTTATAATATCTTTAACCCTTATCTCTAAATCTCTCGCCCTTATAATTTCTTGTAATTTTAACCAGCTTTCCTTTTTGTAAGTTTTTCCGGTCTTTCCTCTTAACTCCTCTTTTTTCCTCTAGTATTGTTTTTATTTTCATCTGCCAATCGCTTATTTTTTTTGCTGTTTTCTCTTTTGGAATTTCTTCTTGTACAGCTTCTTCTTGGAGTATTTTCCCTTTTATTTATTACATCAATCATCAATGTCTTATTTTTTATTCCTTTTATGTCTTTTGGCAATGCCCCTTGATCTCTCTGCTCTTTTAAGCTGCTTTCCTCTTCCTTTAACTCCTCCTTGAATTTTCTTTGTTCTTCTGTGAACTGCATCACCATTAATTTTTCTGCCAGTGTGTCCAATAATTCCGTTCTTTCTTTTAACATTCCTTTCACAGTTTGCAGTTCCAACTTCAATTTTTTGCCTGTTTCTTTCATTTTTTAATCAGTTGAGTTATTCTATATTTTATTAAAAGTCTTTTATTTTCGTCCTTGCCAAAAATATCCATTTGTCTCAATTCCTCTTGTTAATCCTTTTGTCTCCTTGTCACAATCAACACCAAAAAGTCCCAAGGTATTATCTTCATTTGTCCTTGTGCTGAAATCCCCCCCCCCTTTAGTGCTTCCAGGGTTATTGTTATAATATAGTCTTTCATTTCATTTCATTTCATTTCTCATTCACACATTTATAAGACCAGTAATTTTCCATGAAATCATAAGAGAAAAAGTGCCTTTAATCATTAGATGGCACTCTGTATCACTTTCCACTTTTGTATTAATGCTATTTTTCACCCATTAGCTCTTTTAAATATAATCAATTCTGGGCAAGTCCAGCATTCTACCTAATGCTTAATTAATGCCAATTTCTGTATCTTATTCTAAATTTGTTCTCTAATTCCGTTGTAGTTCTTTTATAATCCATTTTTTTAATTTACCTTATATTTTCCTCTTATTTTCCATTCGATGCTGTCATACTCTTAAATGAGGGCTCTTTCCTTCTGTTTCTCGGGGTTGTCAAAAAAATCCAAGTTCTTTTATCTGGCTACATGCCGCTCACTGCTCCACTGCTCCAGGACATACTTAAGTCCTGGGAGCTTCCTGTCTTCAGGGCAGCCATTAAAACTGCCGCTACCTCCTGTCTTCAAGGGGAATATGCCCAGTCAGGGAGGGGAGATGTGGCTCCCCTCGACCCGTCTGGTGGTCTCCCCCTCTTTTCCAACCCCTCTGAGGTGGGTCCGAGATGGATTCAGTCCCATTGGGACCCTCCAACAGGATAAGCACGGATCAAAGCTGCACACAATTGCAGTTTTCAGTCCGTCTTCGATGGAAGTGCCACTGGAAGCCCCATTGCTTAAATTTCTGTAGCACCTCTATTTTACTCTTTAGTAAATAGCAGAACCCAAACCTGCTATAGTCATCTACAATGACCAGTACATACTTTGCTCCTCCCAAACTGGCTTGCATTGGGCCAACCAAATCCGCATGCACCAGCTCTAGAGCTCTTGTTACTCTTGTGCTACTCTTGTTTACTTGGAATGCCTTGGATTTTGATGATTTACACACTGCATAGTCTAAGTATACCTTACACCCTTTAAGTTTAAACTTTCTGCAAACTGTTGCATTTTTTGCAAAGCTCTGAATGGCCAAGCTCTCTATGCAACACATGGATCACATTGTGCTATATTTCCAAATGTTTGGGCACATTGAACCTTTTGTCCATGCAACACATAAAGTTTATCCTGTTTTATGCCCTGTGGACATATACTTCCATTCCTTTTTATGAGACACTTCCCATTTACAAATGTGGTCTCAAACCCCTTTTGGTCTAGACTAGAGACACTCAGTAAATTATGCTCCATTTCAGGCACACATAATATGTTACTAAAATTTTCCTTCAAACATGGAATCACCACACTGCCTTTTCCAGTGACTTTATCCTTCTGGACATTTGCCAAGGTCACTGCATCATCTCCAGCTAAATCGATTCTGAAAAATAATTTAGAATTATTAACAATTGTTTGACTAGTCCCACTGTCACTCTGCTATTATAATAACTAACTTTTGCAACAGCAGGCTGTCCATTTGTTGTCTTCCTTGCAAAGAGTCTTTCTTCAAATAAGTCTCATCACCACAGAAGAAGCACTGCCTTTCTGTCTTCTTTTCTGTTTCTTTCTTTGTAGAAAAACTTTGCTGGGCAACTAAAAAGATACTCCTTTGGTCTTTTTAGCTGCCAGCAGAAAGGGAGTGGGGGAAAACAGTGCATTCCTCAAGTGGCTCAGATAATCGCCTTGGCAGCCCAAAGTTGTTGGCGCACAAGAAAATTACTGGAGAGCATGATTGATGACGCTTGGCTATGGATGTGTCCCATTGGAGAATATACATTCAGGGGGTGGGGGGAAGACCAGGGTCAAGGGGGAAATGAATGGTGTATTTTACTATCAGCTGCATCCAGCTGACTCCAACATGGCCACTTCTAATAAATCTTTTTTTTTTTACTTTGAGAGATGCAGCTAGAGACATATGATTTGAATGGGGGTGGATTTGTTGGAGCCCCGACACTTCCATTCATAAGTCTTGTTCTGGTTTGCACTCAGAAACAGCTGAAACCATGTCCCAGCTTTCATCAAGACTGTTTAACAGCAACAGCACCCTCTGAGATTCAGGAATCTTCATTCCACACTGTTCCAACTCAATAAATAAAGTTTGTATGTTCACCAAATGCTGTTCCACACTCCCTTGTAGCTGCAGCCAGGCTCTGTACAATTGTCTTGATAATTGCACAATATGATGCACTCACATGCACACTTCTCAATTTCAGCCAAACCTCATCTGCAGTCTTTAAATCAGCTACATCAAAAATTGTTCATCTTCTAAACTTAAGATGATGTAGGCCAGTGCCTTATCATGCTGCTTTTGATCTGCTGCTGCTAATGGTGGCTGGGGTGGATTAATAACAATATCCCAGAACTCCTCAGTCTTGAAGAAACATTCCTTCTTTGCAGTCCAAATAATATAATTCTTCTGTCCCAATCAAGGCAGAGAACTCTCCTTGAACTCAACAGCCATCCTGCATGCTTTCTCAGCCTTGTTCTCTTTTTCTTTTAATACAGGCTGTCCTTCAGTTTAATTACAATTCAGTCTTACTGTGTGCTCTGGGCTTATAACCTGTTAGAGTTTGCAGCAATCCAACCAGCACACAAGTAAATAATTCAGCAGGATTCATTTATAGAAGAAACTTCCTTATATACAATTATATAAACTATGCTGCATGTATACAATACCATGCCATAAGAAGTCAGAACCAGAAGAATCCAGAAGTCATAATCACAGAAGCTATATAAACAGGAAAGCTATAATATACACAGAAAGAAATGATCCAAGGACAAACTAACTCTTATATACAGACCAGTAACCCTAAGTCACGCCCAATCTCCAAGCCATCTGGCTCACAACAGGTGCTGTTTCTTTTTTTTTATATATAAATTTTTATTGTTTTTTTTTGACATGAAAAACACAACAACAAAACATAAAAGTATCAGCTCCCCCATATTTTTGTACACACAGTAAGTCGGTTGGTCCATCGGTTTTGTGCATTCACCTCATAGTCACAATTACAGTCACTTCACATAACACTCTTATCAATACAAATTTATAAATCCTAGTATCGCCATTAAAAAAAAAAAAAAGAAAAATTTGACTAACCTTTTATTCGATCATGCCTTTGTGAGATAACTATATTTTAAGTACCCTATTCTAAAACAAATCTTATAATCATACCAATTCTATCCCAAATATGAAAAAAAAAGAAACAAAGAAAACTATTATATAGATATAGTATCAAAAACCAATAAAAAGAAAGGGAAAATAAAGACATTATTATTCCTTATTATCTAACTTTTATATTTTAATATTTCATCATTCAACCATTGATAGAAAAGATCCCAAACTAAATAAAATTGTTTATCTTCTTGCTCTCTAATTTCAAAAGTCAATCTACTCATCTCAGCACATTCCAAAATTTTCTTTACAACTTCTTCTTGCAATGGAATTTTTTCACTTTTCCAATTTTTTGCAAATACAATCCTAGCAGCAGTCAATACATTTACAATCAAATATTTCAACTCTTTACTATAAGTATCTGGTAGGATTCCCAATAGAAAAAACTCCGGTTTCAAGTCTATATGCTTCTTCGTCATTTTTTCCAGCCACATGTGGATTTTAGTCCAATATTTTCTAGCATCCTCACAAGTCCACCACATGTGATAGTATGAACCAGGTTTCTGATGACACTTCCAGCATTTTTCGGATTTATTCTTGAACATTCTTGCTATCCTTGTCGGGGGAAAATGCCACCTGTAAAACATCTTATACAAGTTTTCTTTATAGGCTGTAGACATTGTCATTTTATAATTTTGCGACCATAATTTCTGCCATTTCTCTAAATCAATCCCATATCCAAAATTCCTCCCCCACGCAATCATAGTTTCTTTAACTTGTTCTTCCTCAAGCTTAATTTGCAATAAATAACCATACAATTTTTTAATCACCTTTTCATCAGTACCCATCAAAATCTTATCCAAGTCAGTTTGCTTATCATAAAATCCCTCTGCTTTGGAATCCTCATAGTACTTTGAATGTATTTGCAAGTATGAAAACCAATTCATCTGTATACCTTGTTCTTCCAGTTTTTGCATCGATTTAAGTTCACCCTTTTCATCTAATAAATCCCCATAGTTAACTGTTTGGTAATTTTTAAAAAGGAACAAACAGTTCCCATCAGATGACTTGTTATGTCTATCCCAGCTCATAATTTCTCATATACTGAGATAATTGGTGGGACTTATCTCTGGGGGGGGGGGGGCAGGATGAGTCTGCCTACCGAGATGAGGTGGACTGGTTGCTTTCGTGGTGTGAAGACAATAACTTGGTCCTCAACACCAATAAGACCAAGGAACTTATAGTGGATTATAGAAGGAACAGATCAGACATCCAGCCCTTGCTTATCAATGGAGACCGACTGGAGCAAGTGGCCAGTTTTAAGTTTCTGGGTGTTACCCTAAAAGAAGACACCTGACCTGGGGTGCTCACATTGCAGCCCTGGTCAAAAGGGCCCAGCAGAGATTATACTACCTGAGGCTTCTCAGAAAACAACAACTGAATGAGAAATTGCTGGTGACCTTCTCCTGCTGCACCATAGAGAGTATCTTAACTTACTGCACCTCTCTATAGTTTGCCAATTGCACAGTGGCAGATAGGAAAGCACTCCAGAGGGTTAACATCATTGCCCAGAAGATCATTGGTTGCCCTCTCCCCTCTTTGGAAGAGCTTTATAGCTCCCGCTGCCTTAAGAAAGTTCAAAACATTCTCAAAGATCCATCTCATCCTGGGAACCCTTTTGTTTGAACTATTACCATCTGGCAGATGGCACAGGATAATAAAAACAAGGACAAATAGGCTGAAAAACAGCTTCTATCCCAGGGCAGGAGCTCTTTTGAATTCTGCTGTATAGTGCAGTGTTGGTGTGGTGTCGGGGGTTTCTGGATCAAAGTGTGAAGGGTGTTTGTATTTATTTTCATGGTCATGGTCATGGTCATGATGTGCACTGAAGATGGTGTTTGATTTTGTTGTATGAAGTGCAATGACAATAAAATAAAATAAACTACACAATTGTTGCATATTCATAATTAGGACATAATATAAATAGGAAGAAGGAAGGTGCAATTATATGCACAATCATCCTAGGAACAGCCTCACTAAGTAGGACATAAAAGAAAAAAAGAAATTGGCTTCTTCACCAAAATACCTCAGTTTTTTTAACTGTGAGTGTCAGTGTTCCAGAAAAACTTGACTCCAACAGATAACTCCAAGACAGACATCTTCTCAAAGTTCCCTTTTATTAGAGTAGTAAACTGGCACATCTGGGAAATCCCGAATCTGAAAGTCCTGGGTTTCCCTCCAATAAGTAAAATATTACAAATCCCCACCTTGCCCCCATCACTCCATCACATGCCCCAATCACCATCCGTCCCAACTTGAGATGTCCCCTCTACCACTCCTCAGCCAGGTGCAGGAACAACATGACCTTAACTCTAAAGAAGAATGCTATTATGTCTAACCACATACTCTCCATGAAATTCCCCCTTCCATCTTCCCAGGCTCAAGAATGTGGCAGCTTGGAAGCTTCTGGTGCTAATATGGCTTCCAAAGCTGACAGGGGGAACATTTTTCCCTCTGGGAAAAAAACAATCAAAGAAAGGAATTAATATGAAATATGCCATTGTACTAATGTTTCCTCCACAGAAAATAAACTAGAAGAAAAAGCTGTGTTGTAGCCAAAATAATTGTAGTGGTTTCGATATGTTCATCATTTAAAGAACATGCAAATGCACTGATCTGAACATGACCTAGATGATTGAATGTTGAAGTGAATATTAGCACCACAGTTTAATCTGGTACACCACAGTTTAGATGGTAACACACACTTCTCAAAATGTTAAGTTTTTTTCTACTACTAAAATAAGCATCGCAAGAGAAGCAGGGGAGAGAGGAGGGAGGGAGAGAGAGAGAGAGAGAGAGAGAGAGAGAGAAGCTTGTCAGGTACTTGGTGTTCAGCAAGATGCAGAAGCATCTATAGATTGGAGCCATTACAAGCAGTCCTTGATTTAAAAACATTTGTTTAGCAACTGTTGAAAGCTACAAGGGCACTGAGAAGCATGATTTATGACTGGTCACTGCACTAGAGACTGTTGCATCATCCTCATGGTCACTTGAACAAAATTTGGACATTTTTTACAATGGTTGCAGCATTTAGGGGTCATCTGATCAACATTTGTGACTTTCTCAGCTGTCTCACCTTAAGCTATTTTATGGTTTATTGGAAGGCATCATGGTTTACCTGAACACAGGCATAGTATTTTGGTTAACTCAATTTAAAGTTGGTTGGTTAAAGTTAGATTATACTGAGTTGTGTGAAACCAGCCTGTAATCTGGTTGGTTGACCTCAAACAGCCCCAGAGTATAGAAAGTGATGATTATGGTTTTTGTCAATTTCCAGAAAAATGGCTGTCCAGTCTCTTATTAAAAGCCCCCAGTGATGGAGCACCCACAACTTCTGAAGGCTACCTGTTCCACTTGTTTATAGTATTCTCACTGTCAAGAAATTTATCCCTAGTTCTAGGTTGCTTCTCTCCTTGATTAGTTTCTATTCATTAGTTCTTGTTTTGCCTTCTGGTGCTTTGGAAAACAGATTGACAGCCTCTTCTTTGTGGCAACTCTTCAAATATTGGGACACTGCTATCATGTCACACCTAGTCCTTCTTTTCACTGGACTAGACATACCCAATTTCTGCAACCATTTTTTGTATATTTTAGGCTCCAGCCCTCTAATCATCTTTTATATTTGTGTAATGTCAACTCTGAAGTGAACCTAGATAAAGCCATCTTGAAGGCTTCAGGGTTGCCACACAATGGTGGGAGGGGGGATTAATTAGATGGAATTTTGTAGCCCAAACAATACTGTTTTCTTGTGGGAGCCAAGGACATTCTCACAGGTCACTGGCCAGAGGAGGAACAAGTAACAAAGCAACTGACCAACACCTTGATTGGACAGCATGGCCAGTGACCTGGGGGGAAAGGGAAACTTTTTCTTTTAGTTAGGTGAAAGCTGTGGAAAAATTCAGTGTCAGCTTTCACCAGTTGTGCCAATATGAAGTATCCAATAAAGAGTTCTTTGAGAAACCTGCCTGCCTCTGAGTTCTCTTTTCTATGGGTGCATTACTTGGAATGCTGACATGTAACTCATTCCAGTGAAAAGAAATAGCCAAGCTGGGTCAAAGGAAATCATTTCCCCCTTTCCTTCCCTGGTTGTTTCCTCTGCACTGACAAAAAAATACATACTTGGTTGTTAACATCATTGTTGTGTGTGTGGAGCCACCTCAGGGGTCAGCTTTCCAAGTGGTCCTGCTGGGAAATGGCTCCATTAGTCATTCTCATGTGGCATGGAGGTGTCAACTCCTTGGTGGCAGAGGACAAAAGCTGCCACTGAGAGACAAAGCCCAAAGCCTTTGCATTTCTGAAAAGAACAGTTGAAGTGCAGAAGCCTTTGAAATGTTCATTTCAAATAACAAGGATAAATTATACATTGATATTAAACCATCAGACAGAAATGGAGCATTAATGCCGGCAATAAAAGACCAAACTGTTTCATTACTGGCATTTATCAACATAATACTAAAATTATAAAGCGACCTTTTACTGAGGAACAAAACAGAATTGAATGTTCCTTCCACATGCTGGCGGAGGAAAAAGGGTGGTGGTGGACAATAATTACTCCTCATCACATTAAATAAACTGCTGCGGGGCTCAATAATTGCCAGGAGCTGGTTTTTCAAACAAAAACAAATCTTTCCACTGAACAGCTTCCAAATGTGTACACACTATTTATGCAAGAAACAGATGCAAACTAGCAAAGATCCAGGTTGGTTGTGTCAAAGGGGAGTAAGTCTATCTCAATTTTTCTCCTTTTCTTGTTCTCAATCTAAGAGAGATATTGAGTGATGCCCACCCCCCACAATTAGAATAGGGATCAGATGGTTCCAAACTTTCAATCAGAGCTAAAATAAGCAGCACTCTGGATTCTAACAGCCAGTTTCTGAAAGTATGAGGCTCTGAACCTATTTGAATCCAACAAAATTTAGCCTGTAGTACTGAAGTCTTTGGACTGCAAGGAGATCAAATCAGTCAATCCCAAAGGAAATCAACCCTGCCTTTTCTTTGGAAGGACACGTGGTTAAGCTGAAGCTCAAATGCTTTGACTACCTAAGGAGAAGGGAGGACTCCTTGGAAAAGACCCTGATGTCTGGGAAAGATGGAAGGCAAAAGGAAAACGGGGTGGCAGAGGATGAGGTGAATAAATAGTGCCATCAATACAATAAATAATGTTTGGGCAAACTCCAGGAGACAGTGGAGGACAGGGGGCCTGACTTGCTGGTCCATGGGGCCCTGGAGAGTTGGACACAACTTAAACCAGAAAAACTGGTCTCACTCAATTGATTGTGGTCAGCCCATAACATGCTAGATGTTCTGGAATGACCACAGTCAGTTGAGTGAGACTGTGAATAAATGAATCTTATGGAAGTGTCAAATCAATACAGCCAAATGTATTTGAGATTAGGAGTCAAAATGCATAGTTTTATTTAGATATTGCTTGCATGTCCTTTTTTTATATCAATCCATAAATCAAGTAGTTCCTTGGGCAGCTTGCTGGGAAGTCAAATGAAAAGTAAATCAATACATCACTAAGATCAGATGTCACAAGAAACTGAAACCTCCAATAATCCAGAATAGCAGATTAAATCAGTTGAAATGTGCCAAATCAAAAGCCTAGGACAAACGCGGGAGGTCTCCATGGTGCTGAAAAGAGAGTGACATCTATGCCCTGTAAAGATCTCTAAGAAGGAAATTGTAGGGTGGCCCTTCTATTAAGCATCATGAAACAAGGATGTTTTCCTTGATGTTTTAGGAGTGTTGCATGAATGGTGGCTAAAATCTTAAAATCACAATGAAGGAATGCTTTGTTGGCAGTCCCTGATGGTTGGGTTTAAGCAGACTTTGATGAAATCTGATCTGCACTTGCTCAGATGATAATGACCATTACACAGTGCTATTCATCATGACCATTTGTAACAATTTTTTAATATTGATAAAATCAGATTTAATATAAAATTCTCTTTTATATCAATACCAGTATCTTTCATAGAAAATTCTTTGTTGAACCTAGAGCTTTTTAAAAAGATATGTTTTTGTATTCTTGAGTGAGAAATGCAACTGAAATGATGATTTGCAGTGGCCTTAGGTGTCCAATGACATCATGGGCATTATGATACTCTTGTACAGATGTTGTTACTCTGTGATGAGTCATGTCATCATCTAAATAATGTCATTTTCCTTCTTCCCCTGCAGATAGCAATGTATGTGATTCTGTGCATTAAAGATATTAATGTGCTGTGCTAATTAACCATAAAAGGAGTTATTGTGCATATATTGTATGCATATATTGTATGTAAGAGCTGTGGTGGTGCAGTGGTTAGACTGCAGTACTACGGGCTACTTCTCCCGACAGCTGGCTGCCTGCAATTTGGCAGTTCGACTCTCACCAGGCTCAAGATTGACTTAGCCTTCCATCCTTCCAAGATCAGTAAAATGAGGACATTATGCTGACTCTGTAAACTGCTTAGAGAGGGCTGTGAAGCACTGTGAAGTGGTATATAAGTCTAAGTGCTATTGCTATTTACAAGATTTATATCCTGCCTTTAATTCAGCAGTTCCAGGTGGCATATTTTTATTCTCTCCTATTTTTCCCAACAGCAACCTTGTGAAGAAAAACACCAGTTTGGTCTAGTGGCGAAGGTGCAAGGCTAGAAAGCAGAAGATGGTGAATTCAAGTCCTACCTTATCCATGAAATCTGGATTAGGGGACCTTGGGCCAATCACAAGGAGACAATAAATTCTAGTTCTGCCTTAACCATGAAAGCCATTTGGACGACTTTCTCTCAGTTTAACTCACCTCACAGGGTTGTTTTGGGGGGAAAATAGGAGGAGGATAGTGTAATGGATATTTTCACCTCTGTGAATTATTTGTAAAAACTATAAAGGCAGGATACAAATAAATACATAAATAAAATAAAATTAGTGTCAGATCGTGTATCTGCCATTCTTCACTGGAAGAAGAATGGGGGGAGTTGGTACAAGTAATCATTTTTGATGTAACCTGAATATATTAAATCTTATATTGAATCTGTATAACTTGCACATGATATACAACTGGAGAACTGGAACCAGATGTCTAGAAATTTGTCACCTCTTGGAGAGATAGCAAGAGGAGAAGGGACCATAAAAATCTCAGCTCTGGAAGATACGCCTGGGAAACTCTTCTAAGATACATTCCCAGAGAAGGAAAGGGAGGAATTAACATACTGGTTTGACTAAATCCACATCTGAATAAGGGGAGAGATTCTAACTCCCTTTATCTATTACTGTATGCCTGGAAGCATCTTAGATTCTACTTTGACTAGTATTGGATTCACTTCCTTACAATAAAGAATTCCTTTTGAAATACCTAGCTTTCAGAAGTTCATTCTTTTTGACTGAAGGAGAAAAGTCCAGTGTTTACAATTAGGCTGAGTTGAAAAAGTAGATCTACCCAAAGCCACTTAGTAACTGTTGTGGTTCACCGGCAGCAGATGAGGTCTCTGACAGTGAGGACTCAAACAAGGGGCCTGAATGTGATGCAGGGATGGGGCCAGGACTATCAGAGAGTGGGGTGCTGCCTTTGGAGGTTGTGGAGTCTGGCAGCAGTGACGAAGAGGGACTTACGGAGTCTGGCAGCAGTGATGGGGAGCCTGTGCTCAGTGCGTGTGCGTGCAGGGCTGCTCGAAGAAAAGAGCAGCTGAAGCAGCATGGGCGACAATAAGGCTGGAAGGTGATGGCCCCTCCCATAAGGGATAAAAGCCAGCCTTCAGGGTTGGCTTCTTTGCAGGAAGCAAAGAAGTTCTTTATGCTCAGACTTCTCATCCTCCAGTTTGTTTTTGGAAACTTCTGGCGGGATATTTATCTGCAATTAGTCTTTTGTTCTTGGCAGCCTTTCACAACCTTGAAAGAGCTTGCTCTTATCTGGGACAGTAAGTTTGAAATTATTCTTGGTTGTGAATGCGTAGAATTCACAATGTCGCAGTAAAAAAGGTTTGCTTTTATGGACAATTTGTGTTTGTTTGATTTGAACGAGGCTTGGGTCAGAACAGTAACTGAGAATGGACTAGAATCATCTGCAGGAGATAATAAAAATCAGGAAAATGGTGCAAGGGGAAAACCCTACCCCTTTTTGAATATTCATGGATACTGACAACTATTTATTGACTGATAAGTTAAACCAGGTGGAAAATATTCTAAGAAAGATAAAAAGAGAACTGGAGATGCAGGATGATACTTTTGAAAGGGAGATAGGGGCTTGGGCAGATATTATGAGACCTGAGCAGTGGATGAGAGTAGAGATAGAAGTATCTAGATTGAATAGCCAGAATGCAGACATAGATAGAGATAAAGATCCGAGAGAGGAATATGGGAGGCAAGCTAAAAAAAGAAGAAGAATCAAAATACTGAAGTGAACAAGAGATAATGGATAGAAAGGAAAGGGGTTTTTTTTAAATATAAAGTTGGCATTATTAAAAACTAGAATAGAGGTAGAAATAAGAGAATATGAGGATATTAGTATATACACTTTTATATAATAAAATAAAAGCAATAATAAAAGGGAAAATTAGAGATTCAATGATGGTATTATCATGTATGTTTAAATAATAGTGTTCATATAGGCTTGATGAATGTTACAAATATGATTAGTATTATTATGTCTTTTTAAAGAATATTATGACTGGTATTAGAATTGTATCTTGAAACAATGAATTATTAAATAATGAAGAATTGCATCTCAATACAAATAGATGTAACAGAGAAAGTTAAAAAGCGAACAAGAATTAAAGTATTAAAGAGATGGTGGATAGAAAGGAGATGTCTTTTAATATAACGATGGCATGAATAAAAGTCAGAATAGAGACAGAAATAAGAGAGTATATTAGTATACACATTTCTATATAAAGATAAAAATAATAACAAGAGGAAAGCTTAGAATTTAAATGATGGTATTATTAGGTATGTTTAAATAACATGGTGTTGGCATTAGAATAATATACTGAAATATGAAATAATTAAATAGTGTAAGACTATAGCTTAATATAAACATGTGTATTACCGTTAGAACCATATAAGCTTGATGAATGTAAGAAATGATTAAAATTTCTATTTGATAGTATCTGTTAAAATATTGAAGTTTCAGATGACACAACAGTGATTGGTCTCATTTGAGAAAACGACAAATCCGCATACAGACAGAAAGTTGTACAACTTGCCTTGTGGTGTAACTGGAACAATCTGGAACTGAACACACTCAAAACCACAGAAATGGTGGTAGACTTTGTGAAGAAACCCTCCCATACTACCACTTCTTACAATACTAGACAACACAATATCAACAGTAGAGACCTTCAAATTTCTAGGTTCTACTGTATCACATGACCTAAAATGGACACCTAACATCAAAAACGTCATCAAAAAAGCACAACAAAGAATGTTCTTTCTGCGCCAACTCAGAAAGATCAAACTGCCCAAGAAGCTGCTGATCCAGTTCTACAGAGGAATGACTGAGTCTGTCATCTGCACCTCTATAACTGTCTGGTTTGGTTCTGCAACCCAACAGGACAGATACAGACTTCAGAGGACTGCAGAAAAAACAATTACTACCAATCTGCCTTCAATCAAGAACCTGTATACTGCAATCAAGGACCTGTATGTTACACGAGGGCTGTGAAAATATTTACAGACCCCTTGCATCCTGGACATAAACTGTTTCAATTCCTTCCCTCAAAATGATGCTATAGAGCACTGCACACCAGAACAACTAGACGCCATCTACCTCATATTAACTGGACCCTAAATGAATGTAAAACTGAACCCATACATGCAACCTTCTACAATGCTGTAGCAAACCTGGGACTGGTAACCAACAATACTAGTAACCAACAATACTAGTAACCAACAATAGTAAACTTAACAACTGCCTTGATCTCAACTTCTCCAATAGTTTGAATTCAAATTACAGAATACAAATTAAAGAACCCTTTTCCAACAGTGACCACAGCATGGTTGACTTTTGTCTCAACATACGTCCACACAAAAATCAATACAACGATGTGATCCCCAATTATAACTTCAAAAAAGGCAACTATGATCTTATAGACAATGATCTCTCATCCCTTGATTGGCAATTTCTATTCACTGGATGCAGTACTGTTGAAGACCATTACAACATATTTTTGCTTGAAGTCAAAAGAGTCATCAAACTATATGTACCATTAACAACTCCCAAAACCAGAAAAAAACAAATTACCCATAACAATAAGGAAGATTCATTCCAAAAAGAGATCACTTTGGCAGAAAAACAAATCTGGTCACGTTGCCAACTTCAAAAACCAATACAAAAATTTATGCCACCAGATAAAAACTGAATGCACCAATTATCACCTTAAACAAGAAGAAAACCTTCTACGCACCAATTCCACCCACTCTTTCTACAATTTTGTAAACAACAAACTAAAAGACTCAAGGTCCACCCCACCCCTGAAAGGACCTAATGGTAAAGACTGCAACAACGACACTATTAAAGCAAACCTCTTTGACACATTCTTTGGCTCAGTATTTGTAAACAGCAATGGAGCATGCCCAGTATTTCCTAGCCGAACCACAGACAATTACAATGATCTAATGCATATAAATTTTACAGAAGACAATGTTACAAAAGGACTACACAATCTAAAATCATCTCTATCTATTGGACTGGATGGAATATGTGCCTACTTCTTAAAAAAGCTATCCATTGCCATAGCTGAACCTCCAAGCATAATCTTTGAAAAATCTTAAAGTACCAGCTCCTTGCCTAACCTATGGTCACAAGCCACGGTCATCCCCCTCTTCAAAAAGGGAGACCCCAGCCTAGTTGAAAATTACAGACCAATCTCTTTATGCTGCATCACCTGTAAAGTCATGGAATCAATTATTAACCAATCCATCATCCTCCACTTAGAAACAAACAACCTACTCTCCAATAAACAATTTGGTTTTAGGAAAAAACTATCATGTAATCTGCAACTCTTACACTGCAAAAACATATGGACTACACAACTCGATCAGGGCAAAGCAATAGATGCAATCTACATAGACTTCTGTAAAGCCTTTGATTCAGTGGTACACGACAAACTACTCCTAAAACTAAAATCTTACAGTTTCTCTGGACAACTGCATAACTGGATAGAAGCATTCCTGTCAAACAGACAACAAATGGTCAAAATTGGGAATGTCCTATCAAATTCTGTACCTGTCAATAGTGGTGTCCCTCAAGGCAGTGTTCTAGGACCAACTCTTTTCATACTCTACATAAATGACCTCTGTGATCATATCAAGAACAACTGTGTTCTCTTCGCTGATGATGTAAAGCTATTCAACACCACAGACAATACTGCTACCTTCAAAAAGACCTCAACTGTGTATCAGAATGGTCAAACAAATGGCAACTTCAAATCTCAACAAATAAATGCTTTGTCCTACATATTGGCAAAAAAAAGAAAATAAAATACAGGCTGAATAGTCAAGACCTTGTTGATGATCCAAATTCTGTCAAGGATCTTGGAGTACTCATCTCTAATGATCTAAGTGCTAGAGCCCACTGTAACTACATAGCTAAAAAGGCATTAAGAGTGCTAGAGCTGTAACCAAAAAGGCATTAAAAGTTGTTAACCTAATCTTACGGAGCTTTTTCTCTGGTAATATTACACTAATAACTAGAGCATACAAAACATTTGCTGGACCAATACTCAAATACAGCTCATCTGTCTGTAACCCACATTACATATCTCATATTAACACAGTTGAGAAAGTCCAGAAATATTTCACAAGAAGAATTCTCTACTCCTCTACTCATTGCAGAATACCTTATGCCACCAGACTCTAGCAAACTTAGAACTACACTGCCTTCTGTCTGATCTAAGTATAGTATATAAAATCATACATTGCAATGTCCTACCTGTCAATGAATACTTCAGCTTCAATCATAACAACACAAGAGCAAACAATAGATACAAACTCAAGGTCAATTGCACCAAACTTGATTGCAGGAAATACGACTTCAGTCACAGAATGGTCAATGTCTGGAATACTCTACCTGATTCTGTGGTTTCTTCCCCAAACCCCAAAAACTTTAACCTTAGACTGTCTACTATTGACCTCACCCCTTTCCTAAGAGGTCTGTAGGGGGCGTGCCTAAGCGCACCAACGTGTCTACCGTCCCTGTCCTATTGTTTCTTTTATTTTTTTATTTTTCTTATATGTATCCATGTATTCATAACTATGTTTTTACTTATACCTGTTATCTTGTAAGCAATTGACAAAAATAAATAAATAAATAAACTAGAAGAGTTTTTTTCCCAAAAGCCATCACTCTGCTAAAGAAATAATCCCCTCAACACTGTTCAACTATTTACAAAGTCTGCACTACTATCGCTATTAATCTTCTCATCACTCCTTATCATCCATCCCCTCCCACTTGTGACTGTATGACTGTAACTTCGCTGCTTGTATCCCTATGATTTATATTAACTGTTTCCTAGTATTATTTGATTGCTTATTGTGCCCTATGATTATCATTAAGTGCTGTGCCTTATGATTCTTGACTCTTGACAAATGTATCTTTCCTTTTATGTATACTGAGAGCATTTGCACCAAGACAAATTTCTTGTGTGTCCAATCACACTTGGCCAATAAAGAATTCTAATTCTAATTATTCTAATTCTAATTCTAAAGCATATGATACCCAGGTGCCACACTGTTCACTCACTGATATGTATATGTAAAATAAAAAAATAAAAAAACTTGGGAAAAAGGGAAAGAAAAAAACAATGGTACAATAAAATGTATATAATTAACAGTTTTGCACAGTTGTATAACATATATACCTAATATATGAATGTGGGATTAGCATCCCTTAAAAAGTAATAAACATAGAATTGATCAGTGTGGTCCTCATGTTTGGAATTGTTTGGGGCAACCAGAGCAAAAGCTGTGGTGGTGCAGTGGTTAGAATGCAGTATTGAAAACTAACTATGCCCACTGTCAAGAATTCGATCCTGACTGGCTCAAGGTTGGCTCAGCCTTCCATCTTTCTGAGGTTGGTAAAATGAGGACCCAGATTGTTGGGGGCAATATGTTGACTATGTAAACCACTTAGAGACGGCTGTAAAACACTGTGAAGTGGTATAGAAGTCTAAGTGATCTTGCTGTCTTGGGGCATTATAAAGAGGACACTGTATGAGGACCTCAGTGAGAGCATATTAGTTAATATCTGGAGAAGCTTCTTCTCATTATTGAAGAGTTTCAAAATGATTAGTATATAGGCATGCATAATTTATCCCTACATCAGTTATGAAGATAAGAAAGAATGCCCTGATGTAAAAGCAGTTTACATTTAAATAAGCGTTGGACAAAAGTTCAAAAACAACAACACTGTTCTGACCAAGGCTTCCAAGATCGTAATTATGCACACACTTATTTTAAAAACAAGTCTTGTTTTATTGCAACACTGGGTATTATTTTCATTCCCAGTTGATAATGAATCTCAAACAGTCCCTCGAGATAAGCACCCACCTTTCTTTCCTGTGAAGTGCTGCCAATAACAGAAATATCAAATGAACAAGAAAAAAACCCGACCAAAGTACAAAGAGCTTCAGGAATGTATCTGAACTGAACAAACAACTTTGCTTCCTGCAAAGTTTTCATCATCTTTGTCTGTCCTTTATACCTGATGGGAGGAGCAATCACCTCCCAGTCTTACTCCCAAGTAACCCCTTTTGTCCCAGCTGCTCTCGCCTTCTAGCAGCTCTGCACACACGCACACTGGTAACAGGCTCCCCTTGTTCCTCTGCCTTGCTGCTGCCAGACTCCGAAGGCTCCAGAGGCAGCATCCCACTCCCAGATGGTCCTGGCCCCATCTCTGCATTGGACTCAGGACCCTCGTCTGAGTCCTCTCCAGACTCCCGGACTGATCCCCATTCTTCCCCACTGCCGTCTGCATAGGCTGCCAGCGAACCACAATAAACACTGGAAAGGCCACAAAGAAGAGCAGTGATCAGAAAAATCATGGAAATAATTCCATACAGCAGGAGAGCAACCAACTTCTACAATTATGAAGACTTCTTCCAGAATTTTACCAACCATTAGGGGGCAAAAGGGGAGTAAAATTAATTGGTATCTGTAACAAAAGGGCTCTCTTCATTTTTGTTAGATAGCTTTATAGTGGGTTTAACAGGGCCCCCACACGTGTTTTTGCAATGGAAGAAGGATTGCTATGGTAACGGGGAGTAACTAGAAGAACGTGTATTTCTCTATCACCATTCTGTAATTTTAAAAAAAATCAGTGAAGATTTCTGGAGCTGCTGAAACAAGAGCAGTGTAAGAAACAGCAACGAGACAGACCCATACGTGCCTGCCAAATGTTCCTGTTTAATACCTATGGGATCATTGTCAGATATTATTAAATACATAGCGCAAGATAAAACATATTCAAGATAAGTAGAGCATATAAGGTCAGTGGGTGTCACACCTGCCCCAGTTTGGATCCTTAAGAAAAAAAAAACCTCAATTCCATTAGTGTGAAAGGTATAGTTTTACTAAAGACCAAATGGTTACAATACAGCAAAGCAAGAACTAAAGTTTGCACACAAAAGTTCCCTATAATTTTTCCCTTTTCCCACAGGTCCTCCTTGTAATCTGCCTATTGTCCAGTTACATTCAAAGGATTTGTTTTGGTAATGGTCCTTGCTCTGGAGGGCTAGATGGCAGGCTGTTGTATTTCCCTCCCAGGCCTCTGCCCTAGAGCGATGAACTGATGTCTCTGGGTAGCACAATGAGTAGTTTTAGTTTCCCCACTTCCCCATGATTCCAACAATTCCTTTCCCCCATACTTTATGGCAGGCTCAGTTTATCTCATGCTTGCATTTAGTGGGGCATCTACAGACAACACTACAGCAAAACTGTCAAAATGGTGGCTGTGATAGCCGATCAGAGCTCCTCTGTGTTTTATGTGCAACACCTTTAGCGTTTAGAGACAGAGCTAGGTTACTTGCTTTTCTATTAATACATAATCCTTAAAAGGGCTCTCCTGTAGGGACTCTGCATGGTCTAATTCAGAGGTCCCCAACCTTTCTGGCACCATGGACTGGTTTCATGGAAGACAATTTTACCATGGACCTGTATGTGTGTGTGAGAGAGAGGGGGGTGGGGGGGAAGGGGAGGAGAGACAAGTGTACACTTTGGGAAAGAGGCACAGACAGAAGTGGTAAATTAAATAGTGGGTGGGCCACGCAAGGAGTAAAATCTTGTACCTTGAAAGAGATCACTTTCTACTTTTGCCCACTCATTTGCTAATTGAATGCAAGGCTCATTAAGTGCACATGATATATTTCATGGTGGGGAAGGCCATGGGGCACCTATTGATGGAACAGTCCACTAGCCTAAGACCACCCAAGGCCTCCCCAACCCACTGAAATACCTCATGCTTCCTAAATTGCTTTCCCTCTCCAACCTGCTATACTGGGTCACTTACCTTATGACGACCTAGCAAGCAGTCTCCTCTCCAGCCTCACGCACCCCACCGAAGCTCCATTCAGACCTCTGTGGGACTTCCCCAGCCCATTGCAGGCTGAAATGGAGTCTCTGGGAACCAGATCCAAGCCTCCGGGGGTTGGGTCCAGCCCTCCGACACTCCATTCAGCCCTCCATGGGCCTCCCCCGGTTCATTGCAGGTGCCAGGCGAGGCCTCTGGATGGCTGAGGCTTCTGAGGGATAAAGCCAACCTTCAGAAACTCAATTTTGGATGACAACATGTCAGACAAATGTTGCAGAGCCTCAGCAGGTTTTTGTAAGGGTGAACAACTGCCATGGTGCTGCAAGATTCATAGTTTTGGCCCTTGTTCGGAAACCCTAGGAGGTGCTGATTGCATAACTTTGAACGTTTGTTAAGGTAATACTCATAACCGTGGGATTACCTGTATTGCTAGTCCATGTATGATATGCCATATGCTTAGTAAGTAAATACTTCAACCAAGCTTTTTACTAGTAGTGGTGTTTCTCTTGGCAAAACAAGTTACTCAGCGCAACTCAAACCAGAGGTCAAAGGTAACCAAGCTCACCTTGGCTGGTTGCTGTAGATGCTGCAGGTGGGAAAAAGATATTTTTAGTATCTAGAACCACAATAGGAGCAATACCTGTCCTGTGTTTTGAAAGTGAGCATTGGTGTAATTCAGGGTTTCAGTTCAAAAGACTGTCGACAGAAATTGTGTTGCCAAGACTGCATTATCTCTTTTCTATTTCAAGTCTTTCTCATTTAAAGACAAATTTGGCTTTTGGTAACTAGAAAGACGTGTTCTTTTTAGTTTTAAGATGGGGTTTGAAATTGCCTCCTTTTAGATTGCCAATCTTGTTCACAGCTCTAGATTTTTCTGGTAGTGTCCCATCCTGCTGAATCAGTTAAAGTTGATAAAGTAGAGTTTCTTTCAAGTTGAACTTGATTCTCGTTCATTAACTGGCAATATTTGGGGTTGTTTCTTAGGCAAAATTCAGAAGCAGGAATTGGGTATGTTTAATCTAATGAAGAGAAAGACTAAGGGTGACATGATAGCAGTTTTCCAATATTTGAAGGACTGCCACAAAGAAGGCAGGACACGAAGCAATGGATGGAGACTAATCAGAGAGAGAATCAACCTAGAACTGAGAAGAAATTTCCTGACAGTGAGAACAAATAATCAGTGGACTTGCCTCCTGAAGTTGTGGTGCTCCATCACTGGCTGTTTTTAAGAAGAGATTGGACAGCCATTTGGAATGATATTGGGTCTCCTGCCTTAGCAGGGAGTTGGGCTAGAAGACCTCCAATGTCCACTCCAACTCTATTATTCTGTTACATTATCAGACCCCAAAACCAAGAATAACACATGGTGATTCTTCCAAGCTGGATTTTTCATTATTGCACGCCGATTGACAAACTTTTGCCGGACTGAAGATTCTTCTCTCTGCAGCTAAAATATACTCTGTGAACAGTTTGGGAGGAGTTGTTCTCACCCTCTTTCTCTCATACAAAATATCTCAACTACATTGACGCTTATTCCTCTGGAACCACCCCCTCCTTCCAAAGAATTCATCCAATGACATTCCTTCACCTCCACCCATTAATTGATTCATTTGTTGCTGATGTTAATACCCACACCAGTGAAGACTTCGCCTATAGACTCTACCAGCTGGTCAATGCTAATAAATATGTTATTCCATTAACATCTTAACTGTTTTAATCAGATGAATTAATCTGTTAAAATCCCACTGAACTGGCCAAACATCCATTTTAATCAGGCAACTCATTTCTCAACATTTAAAAATAGATGCAAACCCTAAGGTGAACAACACTGCTTCCCCCTTCCATATTTTTTTCACAAAAAACACTTCCCATCTTAGTGAGATTTACTTTTGACCTCCAAGAAATAGAACTGTGTCGTTAACAAGGTAACTTTAGATCATAAATGTACAATTATGTACCTTAATTATGCAGTAATAGAAAATAATATAAAAGCTATGCTCCTCTTTGTTTCAAAGCTTCTGCTTGTACTAATGTCTGTCAATGTATGCAGAGTGAATTGATGAATGAGTAAAAATTTCATTGACTCATAGTCTGATAGAAGGATACAAACTCTTTAAAAAAACTAGACCCCATAAAAGAGGTGGTGGAGTTGCACTGTATGTAAAGGACCACTATATTGCTACAGAAATGCATGAAACCAAGGATGAAAACTTCCTATAATGCATATGTCAATATAAAAGAAAAAAAAACAATGACATGGCCATAGATGTATACTATAGGCCATCCAATCAAGCAGAAAAAATAGGTGCTCTTTTTGCTAACCAACTAACAAATATATGTAGGAAACAACTACAATAGTTAATTGAAAGACTAAATCTGCACCAAGTGAGAAATCAAATAGGTTCCTAAGCAACCTAGCCGACAACTTTGTTGTCCAAAAGGTAGAGGGAGGACAGCCATACTGGACTTGATTCTTACAAACAGAAGAAGTGATGAAGGGGGTTGAAACTGCAAGAACCTTGGGTGACAGTGACCATGTCATACTAGAATTCAACATAACACAAACATAAGCAATAGGACATAATGATACCAGTCTTAGATTTTAAAAGAGCTGATTTTAGATGTCCTTTTCGCTAACCACATCAAAGAGAAAACTGACATCTCTTAAAATAGAACCTAGACTGCTGGCTTTGATTAAAGCCTTTTACATAAGTACCTATTTGAGGGTGTGGTATGGGTTTAATGGGGTTCTGACTAAGAGTATTCACACAAATAAAGGGCCCATTTTGTAGACTATATAGACTTACCAGAGTTAATGAAGGATCCCATGGTACATATGCTGACGATCCTAAATACATACTGTAACAGCTTGCTCTATGCTGATGATATGATTTTATTATTGTATTCATAAGTAGGATTATGTAGGCTATTAAGAAGATTCAGCTCTTATTGCCAGGTTAGCTTCCTAACCATTAGTAAATCTGAATAAAAAAATCATGGTGTTTGGAAAACATCATCAGAAAAATAGATGGCAATTAGCTGGTGAACCAATTGAACAGGTTAAAACCTTTGCATACAGTAGAACCTCTGGTCACAAATGCTTCTGACCATGACCAAATCGGGTTCTGACCAAAAAATTTAGAGTTTTTTTGTTACATGGCCCTTCCATGCCATTTTTTTTGGGGGGGGGTAAGCACCAAATTTTCAAAGTTAGGTTCGGGTTACGACCAAATCGGGTTGTGACCAAAGTTATGGAATGAATTATGGTTGTGACCAGAGGTTCTAGTGTATTTAGGCAAAACCTTTTCCAAGACTGGATTCTTGAGCTTTCTATCATCAAAGGAGTACACTTAGAGCAAAAGCTTTTTTGAATTTACTGCTTAAACTAAAGAATCATAGTTACCCAGGGTCCCTAGCCTAATTAATTAAAGTGTACAAAGCTAAGGTTACCCCTATGCTCTTGTATGGAGCAGAAGTCAGAATCTGAAAACATTTAACACAGCACAGTACTTGGCAAAATGGTTCAGTTGTGATCTCCATATGTGGGATTGATTGGGGTAGGTTGCAGGGGTGACACCAAAACATATAGAAGATTGTGGGGAACAGAGATGGAGATGGAGACTTTTATGCTCTGTCATCAAATTACTAAAAGAGAACAAATGACAAATGGACAATCAAATAAATTGTTAACTGGTTTCATACCTTGCCCTTGAACAAAATGGAATGGCATAGATGTCTTAGTAATTAAATCCACATTCTAGTACACAGGGACTCTTAGTATGTCCATAGCTGTCTCCTAATTCATACTTTCTTCAACTTTTCATACTTTTTGTAAAGTTCCTTTAATCATAAAACAATGAAAGAAGCCCACTGCAGGGCAAACTTCCTGTATCCAACATTATCTTTATTTCTGAGAAATTCCTTGAGCTTTCCAGAAAGCAAAAATTATGCAGATTTGGTCTTTCTTTGGAGAGGTATCCAGGGGTGGAATTCTACGGGTTTGGCCTGGTTCTATAGAACCAGTTGTTACCATTTCCAGTAGTTCGGAGAACTGGTAAATTGGGCCTCTGACTGCCCCTGCCCCTCTCTGCCCACTTCTCTGCTGCCTGCCCGACAGTCCTTATCATGCATGAGCAACATTGCACACATGCGCAACGCTGCTGCCTGCAGCCTGCTCTTGTGTGCCCGCCAGGCCAGCCATTGCTGCCTGCCTTCCACTGCAGCACTGCCTTTACTGATCTTCCTGGGTGAGTGAGGATCTGCAAGGCCCGGTCACCTCCCCCCCCCCCACTTACCTATTGCTGCTGCTGCCGGTGTGATAGGAAATTGTTTAGGTTTTCTTTTCTATGGGGCCAAATCACAAATGTGTCATCGATGTATCTTAACCTTAGTTTGGGTTTGTGGGTTGCCTAAACACTGAAACAACACACACACACCCCAAAATCAAGTTCACCATGGAAACAGAAACAAACAAACAACTACCATTCCTAGATGTACTAATCTACAAAAAAACAGATGGCACACTAGGACACACCATATACCAGAAGAAAACACACACCAACCGCTACCTCAATGCCCAATCCCACCACTACCCAGCATAGATAAACTCCATGGCCAAAACACTAATCACCAGAACCAAACGCCTGGCAGACAAGACACACATAAAGACTGAACTATGCACCCTGACTAAAGTACTGACAGCCAACAACTTCCACAAAAGTAAAATCACTGGCTTGATCCACAAAAACACACTGAGACATAATGGAGACCTAGAAGATGAACAGACCTATGGAACAGCTGTCCTGCCCTACATAGAGGTACTACAGACAAAATTAGTAAGATACTACACAGGCATCACATCAAGACTGCCTTCAAAACAGACAGAAAAATAGCAGCCATCCTAAGAAACCCCAAAGATAAAATTGACCTGGAAAACCAAGGTATATATGAAGTCCCCTGTGCATCATGCCCTGCCACATACGTTGGATAGACCAATAGAAGAATAAGTACCCACCTGGATGAACACAAAAATGCAGTCAAAAAGCTGGAACACACTTCCTCACTAGTCCAACACATGAAAGCAACAGGTCAGAGCATCGACTTCAATGGCACCAAAACCCTAGCCACTATAGAAAACCCCGGCTACAGAATTATCAGAGAACCCATAGAGATTGAAAAAAGACCTGAAAGCATGAATAGAAGAGATGATTCCACCAAACTGTCAATTATTTGGAAGCCTGCACTCACAAACAAAAAAATCTCCACACCACAAGCCAGGCAAACACCTGGGCACAAACAGATCCCCCCTGATACCACCAGGTCAAACACACCCCAACCGGGCACCCAGATCAAACCTAGCTTCCTAATAAATGATAGCTGTCCATTTACTTGAAGCCAAGCCGCACTAAAAGCCTCCAATACAGGAAACACAATGTTGCCAGCCAATCAAGACAAAAAAAGCCACAAAACAGACAGAAGATATTAGAAACACCAATCAAGCAGAACACAGCAAACTCCAAGACCAATAAACACAGACTAAGACTCCCAACCAATCAGGATGAAGAAAAAACCATTCTGGCACAGCAGTAGGCTAGCCCCAAATTTAAAATAGAAACGGCTGTGAAAGTCTAACTCACAGACTAACACAATATAGAAGCCTGATGATGGCAGATGAGATTCTGCTGAAACGTTGCTACAACTTCAAAAGCACAACTACAATGACGTGGGAAAATACCCAAACAAACCTGAACAACACCAAAAAACCGAACTACACACTCTCACCAACGTACTTACAGCCAATGGATTCCAAAGAAAGAAGATTACCCACCTAATCCAAAAAGAAACCCCAACCAAAATCCAAGACAGAGAACAAGAAAACGGCAAAGCCCTCCTCCCATATATAAAAGGCACTACAGACAAAATTAGCAAGATCCTCCAAAAACACAACATCAAAACAGCATTCTGCACAAACAGAAAAATATCCACCATCCTAAGAAACCCCAAAGACAAAATCGAATTAGAAAACCAAGGAGTATACGAAATCCCCTGCACTGCCTGCCCTACCACATACATTGGACAAACTAACAGAAGAATAAGTGCACGCATTGAAGAACATAAGAACTCGATCAAAAAAGAAGAAACGACCTCTTCCCTGGTCCAACACCTCAAAGCCACAGGACATGAAATTGATTTTAAAAATACCAGAACCATCGCCAAAACCGAACACTTCAACAGCAGAATAATCAGAGAAGCCATAGAGATAGAAAAACGCCCACACAGCATGAACAAACGAGATGACACCTCCCGCCTTCCAGCCATTTGGAAACCCGCCCTCATGAACAGACGAGTACCTAACATGAAGAAGGACACTGGACCCACACCCATGAGAGCCACACAAGATGCCACCACCACACTTCCATGTAGAAAACAGACTCCCACCCATTCAGAAAATGAGAAATGACCATGGACCAGAAGCTGCACTGCAGCTGCATCACTACCCACTTCAAACCCCTCCGAGCCATACATGAAGCAAACCGACACCCACTATGAAGATGCAGCAGGACCACG
The DNA here is from genome assembly GCF_900518735.1 of Pseudonaja textilis. The sequence continues at coordinate 15,733,060 of NW_020769328.1, read as the reverse complement.
AACTAGAAGCCAAACAGCAAGATCACAACTCTCCAGCTCAAATCCCCCAGCAACTAAGACTAACCTCAGCACAACCAAGCCCCCACCTGAACAGAACACGCCTCCAACCAATCAGAACACGACCAACCCCCCAACCAATCAGAACACAGCCAAACCCCCTACCAATGAGAACACACCCCCACCCAATCAGAACACAGCCAAGCCCCCACCCAATCAAGTTCCACCCCCACTGGCAGTTAAAAGGAGGAAGCAGCTGCAATCTCCATTACTCTGAGAAGCACAGAGCTGGAGACAGAAGCCTGAAGATGATGAATGAGACTTCATCGAAACGTTGCCTAGATACTTCAAATCTTACGCGGGAGAAAACCCGAACAACCAAAGATCTACATATATATATATATATATATATATGCATACACACACACATATACACATGCTACACACACACATAAAATCATTGCCCATTTTGGATAGATAGTGGAAAGGAAGAAAGAGTATTGGGTACATATAAACAAATGTGTGTGGAAAAAAACTGCAAAGAAATAGGATTATAAAAAAACAACTTCCAATCTTAGCAGTTATAGATGAGGGAGAGAAAGAGAAATGAGAAACAGAGAAAGGGAGAAAGAAATGAGAAAGAAAGAGAAAGAGATGAGGGAGAGAGATAAGAAAGAAAGAAAGAAAGAAAGAAAGAAAGAAAGAAAGGAAGGAAGGAAGGAAGGAAGGAAGGAAGGAAGAAAGAAAGAAAGAAAGAAAGAAAGAAAGAAAGAAAGAAAGAAAG
>NW_020769328.1:15722002-15732269 GCF_900518735.1 Pseudonaja textilis | reverse complement strand
AAGAAAGAAAGAAAGAAAGAAAGAAAGAAAGAAAGAAAGAAAGAAAGAAAGAAAGAAAGAAAGAAAGAAAGAGAGAGATCTGTCTTTCATAGGGATACCTGTTTAAAAGAAAATAGAAAAATGGTTCTTTGAGTATTTAAGGTTGCAGACCCCTGTGTTAGGCAAACACCATGGTTGTTAAGTGAACCTTAAGTTAAGTTAAGAAACCATCGTCTGTGAACTGTCCTTAAATATCACATTTCGATTCTTATTATGTTACAGAGCCCCTGATTATGACATCAAACATGTAAACAAGCTAAATTCATTACTAACATAGGCAACATCCTGTCCACACACTTTTATCTTTCTTGGTGACTTCAATCTACCGCACATTAACTGGACCCTAAACAAATGTAAAACTGAATCCATACATGCAACCTTCTACAATGCTGTAACAAACCTGGGACTGGAAAAACTAGTAACCAACAACACTAGACTTAACAAATGCCTCGATCTCATCTTCTGCAATAGTTTGAATTCAATTTACAGAATACAAATTAAAGAACCCTTTTCCAACAGTGACCACAGCATGGTTGACTTTTGTCTCAACATACATCCACACAAAAATCAACACAACAATGTGATCCCCAATTATAACTTCAAAAAAGGCAACTATGATCTTATAGACAACGCTCATCCCTTGATTGGCAATTTCTATTGACTGGATTCAATACTGTTGAAGACCATTACAACATATTTTTACTTGAAGTCAAAAGAGTCATCAAACTATATGTACCAATAACAACTCCAAAAACCAGAAAAAACAGATTACCCATAACAATAAGGAAGCTTCAATCCAAAAAGAGATCACTTTGGCAGAAAAACAAATCTGGTCACGTTGCCAACTTCAAAAGCCGATACAAAAATTTATGCCACCAGATAAAGACTGAATGCACCAATTATCACATTAAACAAGAGGAAAACCTTCTGTGCGCCAATTCCACCTGCGCTTTGTACAATTCTGTAAACAACAAACTAAAAGACTCAAGGTCCATCCCACCCCTGAAAGAACCTAATGGTAAAGACTGCAATGACAACACTATTAAACCCAACCTCTTTGACACGTTCTTTGGCTCAGTATTTTCAAACAGCAATGGATCATGCCCAGTATTTCCTAGTCGAACCACAGACAACTACAATGATCTAATACATTCCTGTCAAACAGACAACAAATGGCCAAAATTGGGAGCGTCCTATCAAATTCTGTACCTGTCAACAATGGTGTCCCCCAAAGCAGTGTTCTAGGACCAACTCTCCTCATACTCTACATAAATGACCTCTGTGATCATATTAAGAGCAACTGTGTTCTCTTCACTGACGATGTAAAGCTATTCAACACCACAGACAATACTGCTACCTTCAAAAAGACCTCAACTGTGTATCAGAATGGTCAAACAAATGGCAACTTCAAATCTCAACAGATAAATGCTCTGTCCTACATATTGGCAAAAAAAAGAAAATAAAATACAGGCTGAATAGTCAAGACCTTATTGATGATCCAAATTCTGTCAAGGATCTTGGAGTACTCATCTCTAATGATCTAAGTGCTAGAGCCCACTGTAACTACATAGCTAAAAAGGCATTAAGAGTGCTAGAGCTGTAACCAAAAAGGCATTAAAAGTTGTTAACCTAATCTTATGTAGCTTTTTCTCTGGTAATATTACACTAATAACTGGAGCATACAAAACATTTGCTGGACCAATACTCAAATACAGCTCATCTGTCTGGAGCCTACATTACATATCTGATATTAACACAGTTGAAAAAGTCCAGAAATATTTCACAAGAAGAGTTCTCCACTCCTCTACTCGTTGCAGAATACCTTATGCCACCAGATTCAAAATTCTAGATTCTAGAAAACTCAGAACTATGCCACTTTCGGTCTGATCTAAGTATAGTATATAAAATCATACATTGCAATGTCCTACCTGTCAATGAATACTTCAGCTTCAACCATAACAGTACAAGAGCAAACAATAGATACAAACTCAAGGTTAATTGCACCAAACTTGATTGCAGGAAATATGACTTCAGCAACAAAGTGGTCAATGTTTAGTATACTCTACGTGACTCTGTGGTTTCTTCCCCAAACCTCAGAAACTTTAACCTTAGAGTGTCTACTATTGACCTCACCCCTTTCCTAAGAGGTCTGTAGGGGGCGTGCATAAGCGTACCAACGTGCCTACCATCCCTGTTCTATTGTTTCTTTTAATTTTCTTATGTGTATCCATATATTCATAACTATGTTTTTACTTATACTTATTATCTTGTAAGAAATTCACAACCAAATAAAATAAAAATAAATAAATAAATAAACCTTGTGGTCATTAAGCAAACATTGGTTGTTAAACAAGTCCATTTTCCCCAATGGGCATTTTTGACCGGAAACCAGAAGGAATTCCTGGAAACTGCAAAAAACATAGAAAACCTCAGTCACAAGACTGTGCGGGATGTTGTAACTGGTGATAAGTGTGTATGTGTATGTATGGCTGTCAAAACACCAAAAACAGGTCAAGTAACTCTGGGGAAGTCAGTCGTAAATTAGAATACTTGCTAAGCAACTGGCCATTAAGTGAGGACCATTTATTTTTGGTTTGCCAGTCGCATGGTTACCTAGCTACGCCCACCCTGTCACATGACCACCTAGCCACGCCCACCCCAGTCACATGACCACCTAGCCACACCCAGTCAGTCACATGACCACCTAGCCATGCCCAGTCAGCAAGCCATGCCCACCCAGTCACATGACCACCAAGCCACACCCACAAATTAGGCCGTGTCCACAGAATCAGTTGTTAAGAAATTTGAATCCCACCTTTGCCCCATGCCCAGGGGTTAAGTTCTGCTCACCACCCTCAAACTAATGGTACTTGTGAATGTCTTAACTCAGTTCTGGTACCTTAGGTGCTACATAAATTACGAGCAGGATAATTGGGCTGACCTACTGCTCTTTGCAGAAGTGACTTATAACAATTCTATACATAGCAGTATTGGCTTCACCCCCATTCAAAGTTGCTTCTGGTCAGGATTTTGTCCGCATACCAGAACTACCTCAGGAGAAGTCTCTGATTCCCTCCTTAGTGGAGTGGATCGAACAATTGCAACGCATTTGGCCAGTCACATGTAAAGCACTGGACAAGGCACACCAGCCCCATAAGAAGCAGGCTGATAAAAAGAGGGCCAACCTGAAAGTATTCAAAGTAGGGGATAAGGTGTATCTATCCACAAATACTTACAAACTACCCAAAAATCAAAGCAATTGGGACCTAAGTGTGTGGGCCCTTTCCCCATAGTCAGAAAATTAACCTGGTAACTATGCAACTAGAGTTGCTGAGAAATCTTAGACAGGTACTGTATTTCATGGTAGCTTACTCAAGCTGGAGAAAGTATCTCCCCTTTGGCCTGCTCAGCTTGCCCCTCTGGTATCCCTCCTTATAGAAAGAGAGCAACATTTTGAAGTCTAAGAAACCCTCAATTCTAGAAAATGGAAAGGGACTGCAATATCTGGTTGCTTGGAAACATTTCCCCCATTCACAATTTGAATGGGTGGATGTTCGAAACATTTAGACCCCCAAACTCCTTCAAGTGTTTCATAGAAAATATCCTGATAAACCCTAAAGTTTACACTGTGGTCCTGTTGTACTATATGTGTTAGTTTGCATTTTGTTTTTACTTCTTTTACAGGGCTAACTGCCCCAGTTGCAGGAGGGCTAAATGTAAGCTGGATCTTCAGTTTGGGTTTCTTCAGTGTGCTTGCCATAGTAATGGGGAGGGGGAAGTGAGCTGGTGTAGTCCCATGAGAACTAAAAGGGAGGTTTGCACTTATGAATTATGGCACTGCTGAAGGGAAGCGTTCACACTCTGTCAAGGCCAACCATCCTGAGACTCCAGATGGGAGAAATACCTGAAGGTGGCTTTGTCCACAACATCATACTGGATGCTGATGGGACTCTCAATGCTGAATCCTGGTGGGGGGGATTTGGGGTGACTTTCAATCTATAACATTCATGCATTTTGAATCAGATATTTTGCTGCTATTACTTCAAATGTAGGCCTGACGAGAAGTTATAAATCAGCTAAGCAATTTGACTTTCTGCTGAAATAGATTTTTGAAGAACAACACTAATAATAATAATAATAATAATAATAATAATAATAATAATAATAATAATAATAATAATGGACATTCATAAGCACACAATTGTGCCTACCATCCCTGTCCTATTGTCCCCAATTATTAGTTCCTATTTCATGTATTTAAACTTATGTTTATTCTTATTTCTATTATATTGTAAGTGTTTGATAAACTAAATAAATTAAATAAATAAATAAATAAATAACATACGCATGCAATTTAGTAACCATATTTGTGGCTTTTTCAAATAGCTCAGCTCTTAAAAGTTCAAATGTATTCTTGAAGAAGTAGACTGTAAAGCAATTTGCAGGGAACTGAAGGACAGGGCAAAGATTAAAAGTAAAGTACTATTTATTAGGTCAGGTTGTCATCAGAGAAAAAGGATGGTGCCAAAATGTTCCTATACGTAATTCATTATCCTTCCTTCCTTCCTTCCTTCCTTCCTTCCTTCCTTCCTTTTCTTCTGATGCCCAGTGGTTTCCAATAACTATACCCCCAGAACTCAAAATCCCTTCTTCCTTCCTTCCTTCCTTCCTCCCTCCCTCCCTCCCTCCCTATCCCATGGTTTCTGATAACTACATTTCCCAAACTAAGGGTCCCTTCCTCTTTTCTTCCTTCCTTCCTTCCTTTTCTCTGTTCTTTTAAATAGATATTTATTTTACCATTTTTCCTGTGATGATGATAATGCCTGTTACAAAGGGAATAAAAAAAAAACCCTTAAATAATAATAAGCAAGATAGATCTCTAAAAATGGGTTGTGTAACAATAATGTTTGTTCCTGAATATAGTTTTTTTCCAAGGACAAAGTTATACATTTTTGCAGTCATACACCACAGGTATTTTGGGTCTTCAAGACTAAAAACCAGCACTTTAAATAGATTGGAATCAATTAGGAATAAAAAATGTGGAAAAAAGACCATTAAAAAGTAATTCTCAAGTAGACTTTGGTGATTCTCCATCCTTGAGCATATGACTCCTGCCCCATAGTTCTTGAGAGAGTAATGGTAGCTACACCTAGCAAATTAATTATTGACCTCAAACAGTTAATCAAGAAAGCTCTGATCTGATTTGATGGAGAGCTGGGTGAAGGATAGTTTTGTATTCAAAATAGTGATAACCTTGAGTTCCAAATCCACATAAAAATATTTCATAACATGTGGGCCAAGAGAAACTCATATTTGCTTACACTATGAATCCTTGTGCATTTTGAGGTTTAATTGACTTTGTTGTTAAAAATAAAGTGCGCCTTTAAACTTGGTTAAAAAAAAGAGTGAGAAAGACAGTAATCTTTTCAAAATACCCAAAAGTCCTGTACATTTGGATCATTTTTTATTTCGCTGTAAACATTCTTTATTAATTAAAACCCCGGCATAGTGCTGAAACATTCAGTTCAATTCAATATTATTGTTTTGACTGCCAGTTGTAATGTGGGATAAAATTTACATAAAAGTAGCCAAACTTTAATAAAATACATTAAACATGCAAAAATATATAAAAATATTAAAACTTTGTTATTAAAGAAGATACGATGGCAAAACATGAGGAACTTTTGATTAAATAATCTCTATTTAGCAGTAGCCTGCACAAAGTTTGCAAATCTCTGTAGTGATGTCTAAATTCTTTAAATATTTAATTTTATGTGAATAAGATCAAAATTATTTTTCTATCAAGAGAGGCTCTGTGTGCTGAAACAGAAATAAGTCAGCACAATAACTAGTGTGTAAAATCTTTTATAATTTCAGCAGACTTGCATATTATATGGAATATTAAGAAATTAACTCTCTCTGGTTGCTGACATATTATCTGCCGGAACCTTACTCTTGTGAGTGCCTCAGGGAAGGAATGTAATGCACCTCCAATCGTTTGGATTCAATTTGGTTTTCTTAAGTGCATACCAAGGGGCCATGTTATTTTGTGTGAGAGAGACAGTCATCTTGCCAAAATCCTCACGAGTTCTATACATTTGGATGACTTTTGATTTTCCTGTAAGCATTCTTGTTAATTAAAAACCTTACATAGTGCACATTTGCAAGGACATTGTAATAGCTAAGACTGAGTGTAGACTTGTAAATAAGAGTATGCAAGGTCTCAGGAACTACATCATATCTCGGTTCTTTTCTATTAGATATAGTTTATTAAAAACGTGACCCTCTTGGTGTGAAATCTTTTACCAGAATAACAGTTGGAAGGGACCTTGGAAGTCTTCTAGTCCAGCCCGCTGCACAAGGAAGAGACCCTATACCACTCCAGACAAATGACTCTTCCTTGAACTTGATCACAGTTCAATTGGATTGATTTGGGGATCCTCATAGAGTCTGTATCTCATTATCCTTCTCCCTGAATTTTCTGTCCCTCCCAAATCATGGCTGGTTACTCCTGTTCAATAAAATGAGAGGGAGGTATGGGCAGATGCCTTCTCTTGATTGTAAAGAGTATTCCTATGTGGAGCTGTCCAAAGGTCTAGTGGTGCTGATCCTCCAAAGAGGCTGAGCAACAGTTCACTCTATTCTTAATTGATATGCAACCTCATCAATGGATGGCCGGATATTTTCCTATCCTATTCCTGTTAATCAATCAATCAATGAATAATTAATGCATACTAATCCAGCCACAGGGCAGATTGATTAATTTATCTACATTAGTATGGATCCACCTACTCCTTGAGATGCTTACTGTCAGGCAGTGCTCCATTCAAAATCCAAAAAAGAAATACTTAGACTCTCTTAATTAGAGAAAAGATATCTTTTACTGGAAATGAAGTGGTAGCAGCTATAGAATTCTGAATCTGAGGAAATAGGCGTGTAAACCGCATATACAAAGTGATGGAAATGTTCCCACCCCCAATAGTTCAGATGATTCTTCCAATTACAAGTTGTGAATATGATCATGTGAACATCTTCAGGTGGTGATGAGGCTTCTGTCCGTTGACCTTGGCATACTTTGATAAAAGTTTGCAGTTGCGCAGAGGAAAGAAAGCTAAGCAAGAAATAGAAACCTAAGCAGGAATGTATTCTTCCCCCTCCTCATTTTATACAACACAAGATTGTAACACCTCCAGCTCACTTCCCAGACTTTACCCCCCTCCTTCCCCCCATTACTTATGACAGCCGAAAGATGCAAAGCAACAATAGAAGATCTTGAAGGCTGCCATTTACTCTGCACAAAACAGTACCTACAGAAAGCACAATGAAAAAACAATTACGGTATGAACGTTTAATTTAATTCATGCAAATAATTGGTGTCCTGGGCATCAATTCAGTTTAAATCATTAATGGTGGAAAAAATGTTTTAGGAAGGGAAAAAATGGATGAGATTTGAATGATTCCCTTTTTTTCTTTCAGCTTACTTTGCTAGCATTTAAGCTTAATCTTTTATTTCATTTTTAAAATTCTGTGTCATTATTACTTTTTAAAGTGATAGCTGCTGTGACAGTTCTAAATGGAAAAATCATAATATAATAGCAAATTTAAAGATCTCAGAATCTTCAGTAAATAAGCAGTATTTTTAACAGTATTCTAGAAGGAGGGCTTTTTTTACTTTGTTTATTTTATTATAAATATGCACCAAAAATCATAGACTTAATCCTTCTAATCCTCCTCTCATAATGCTGACAGCTTAACCTTTAGGGGCATTTGAACGATTTGATGCAGCAGTAAGAGGATATGTGAACCCAATCCTATAATACTTCAGTTCTTAAATGCTTCCTTGTCTGTGGAAGATATTTCTTTATCAACCAGGAAATAGAATATCTACTCTGTAAAATCTTGCCTGTGTCCCAGTCTATTTTAAGCACAGAAGAAATATTTTCCAAAGCAATTAGATTAGCATGATTGGATAGTTAAACTGACTCATGTTACCTTACAATTGTTTCCCAGATTTAGAAACAAATTATGAAATATATAAATTACATAAACTGAAGCAGCTCTTCCAGCAGCTCTTTTCTTTATACTTGAGTAAATGCTCATAGGCTTGATTTAAAGTGGGACTCCCAAATGCAAGGACAGGAGAACTAAGGTCCTTCTTCCTATCCAGGTCTATTGTTTTGCAACAGTCATACATACATTTTGCTAAAAATGAAATCCTCATTTGGCTTCAGATAAGACATTATTTTAACTGGACCTTTTGGCAGAATTATTTTTCCCCTTTAAAAAAGGGTTTGGAAGCGTGAACTCATGGTTTTACACTGGACTAAAAAAAAAGTCAGTGACAATTTATATTTTTGTATTTTTTTTACATATGGAATGCTTTCATTCCTCTAGTCTAGAATACTTCCTTCAAAATCTAAATGCCATAAATTAGGCCAGCCTTCCATAGAATGAAATCTATTCCCAATCCACAATCTTTCTGAACCTTTTCCAAGAAAAAAATCTGAAAGGTGCAGACTAAAAAAAAATTGCCACGAGAAATGGAGGCTTCCAACCAGGCCTACCAGGTTCTTGATAGGACATTTGTTTGTAGTTGTTCTTATTGTTTGTACTTTCAATAGTTTTTGAGAGAGTCATAGTATCTATTCCTAGCATTTTATAATATATATGACATATTATATATTAATTATTGACCTAAAGCAGCTAAGCAAGCAAGCTCTGATTTGATGGAGAGCTGGATGAAGGATAATTTTATATTCAAAATAGCAATAACTTTGAGTTCCCAACCCCTAAAATACATCCTTCAAAATCTAAATGTCATAGATTTGGATGGCCAGCCTTGAATACAATGAGGTCTATTTGCAAGCCATGATCTTTCTGAACTTTTTCCAGGAAAAAAAATTGAAAGGTGCAGACTGATAAAAATTAGCAGGAGAAATGGAGACATCCAATTTTTGCAGGTCTACTATTGAGAAATTTGAGTTCTTTACAGATTACAGTTTAACAAAGTTGGAAGGGACCTTGTAGGTTATCTAGTCCAACCCCCACCCGAACAGCACACCCTACACCATTTCTGACAAATGGCAGTCCAATCTCTTCTTGAAGGTCTCAAGTGATGAAGCTCCCACAATGTCTGAGGGCAACTTCTGTTCCATTGGTTGATTGTTCTCACTGTCAGAAAGTTTGTCCTTATTTCCAGATTAAATCTCTCTTTGTACAGTTTCCATCCATTATTCCTTGTCTGGCCTACAGGTGTTTTAGAAAATAGCTTGACCGGCTTCCAGCTGCGCACTGTGTTGATGTGGAGCTGAGGAGCGGATCGCCGCTCTGAAAGGCTCCAATTTTCACTGTTTGGTGGCTTCCAGGAGCATGTCAGACCTCAGCAGGGTAGACAGACAAAAGGGGAAGACCTGGAGATTTCGGGGAGGTGCTGCGATCCCAGAGATTACAAGAGAATCCCCCGAAAACCAGCAGCAGAAGAGGGAGATCGTACAGATCGGAACCATAGATGTGGCAGCCCAGCAGCTTAAAGAAGAAGGAAGGAAGCAAAGAGTGGAGAACAGCAAATTTAGTAGTGGAAAGGTGAACTTAAAGAAGATTTCCAGAATACTGATTTATACTACAAAGGGAAATTGAAAATTGAAACTCCAAACCGAACAGTGCAGCAAAGTGGCAGAAATATCGGAAGGAGCACTAACTAAAGAAACGGCAGTAATTTATGCTGAGTAATGGAGTGCTGAAAACGGAGCAGCTGAAGGATGAGACAACACCATTTACTTTTACTTTGGGAGTTGAAAAGGTGGTTGTGTAACTATATTTTTTGGCGATTGACGCTTGAGAATTGTGGGGAGAAAGAGAAAGTGACAGTGAAAGAGAAAGTGAGACAAAGAGATCGGAAGAACACCTGAGAGTAAAAACTTGAAAAGAGGACAATTGACACTTTAAAAGATTTAAGGAAAGGATTGAGGAAAGAAACCTTATAATTGCAATATTTGTCTGATAACTGTGATAAAGAAAAAAGGAAGATATAAGATAACTAAGATTTATAAGTGGAACTAGGACTGTGTGGAGAAAAAGAATAAAGGAGCAAGAAGAAGCCAAAATAGAAAGGAGAAATGAAATGGTGGAAGTGACTGTGCAAATTTAAAGAGGACATTTATCGAAGAAGAAGAAGGAGAAGGAGAAGAAGAAGAAGAAGAAGAAGAAGAAGAAGAAGAAGAAGAAGAAG
>NW_020769328.1:15697408-15714679 GCF_900518735.1 Pseudonaja textilis | reverse complement strand
ATAGATAGATAGATAGATAGATAGATAGATAGATAGATAGATAGATATAAAGAAAAAAATAGCTTGACCGCTTCCATTCTGTGGCAGCTCCTCAAATATTGGAAGACTGCTATCATGTCTCCCCTGGTCCTTTCTCTTCACTAAACTAGCCAGGCATATCTTCAAATTCAAAGTAGATACAAACAGGACAAGAAAGAATTAACAATAAATTCCAGCAATTAGATAAAATTTTATTAGGATCAGGCAAAAAAATTATAACAAAATTTTATAATTATTTATTAGAAGTAGAATTAGAAGAAGAAATTGTAAAAGGGAACATGATAGCCTGGAGTAGGAATATAGGACGTCGTATCACCATAACAGAATGGGAAAAGGTCTGGGTTAGAAATAATAAAATTACAAGATCGGTAGCATACAAAGAAAATGCCTATAAAATGTTTTATAGATGGCACCTTCCTCCTTCGAGATTAGCGAAGATGCACCCCAATATGAGTCTGAATTGCTGGAAATGCAAAAAAAAAAAAAAAAAGAGGGAACTTTCTTCCATATGTAGTGGTCCTGTACAGAAGCTCAAAAATATTGGCAGAAAATTAGAAATTGGATAGAGGAAATGACAAGAGAACAGATCAAATTCAAACTAGAGTCCTTTCTATTAGGGATCTTTGATAAACAAATACCCCAAAAAGTGAAATATATACATATTTTGACAGCAGCCAGATTGGCTTTTGCACAATGTTGGAAACAGCCTCATGTTCCATCAGAGGAGATGATTATTCAAAAAATTTCAAGTTGTGCAGAAATGGACAAATTAACCTTGGCATTAAAAAATAAAGACACTTCAATATACTACAACAGCTGGAACTGCTGGTACAAATTGATAGACCAAAGATAGATTTCACACTAAAAGGCAAAAGAGGATAGGATAGAACTGTAGTAGTGATATACAGATATATGTAAGGATTAAGTGTGTATATGGCATAAAATAAGGATAAAAAGGAGGTCTCAAACTGTTGAAGATGAAAAAGTTTTTAATTGTTTTCTTTTTTTTCTATTTTCTTCTTTTTTTCTTATTTTCTTTTTCTCTCTTACATTTATGTATGTGTTGTTGGTCTGTTTTAATTGTAAAATCAATAAAATTTATTTTTTTTTAAAAAGAAAATAGCTTGACCGCTTCCACTCTGTGGCAGCTCCTCAAATATTGGAAGACTGCTATCACGTCTCCCCTGGTCCTTTCTCTTCACTAGACTAGCCAGGCCCAGTTCCTATAACTGCTGTTTATATGTTTTAGCCTCCAGTCCCCTAATCATCCTGGTTGCTCTTCTCTGCACATTTTCTACAGTCTCAACATTTTTTATAGTGTGGTGACCAAAACTGGATGCAGTATTCCAGGCTTTGTAGAGTGGTATTAGTACCTCACTTGATCTTGGTTGTACCCCTCTGTTAATGCAACAGAGTCCTCTGGTGGTTCCCCGGTGCTCCAGTATTTTTGAAAGATGTGACGCAGTAGTTCTGAGATGACCTATGCCAGCAGGATTGTTTGTTGTTGTTCTGTTGTTTCTCCTTCAAGTCAAGTGACTGCCTGGAGCTGTCCCTACAGTTTTCCTGGCAGGATTTCAGAAATGGTTTGCCATTGCCTTCTTCCTAGGACTGAGGGAGACAAAGTGACTCAGCTTTATGTCTAAGATTGGAACTAGAACTCAGAGTCTCCCAGTTTCTAGCTCTTAGAACTAGACCAAATTGGCTCTGTATCCACCATATATTGTGGAGTGGAGATAACAGTTGGAATGTCATGGCACAGTAAGACAAGGAGCAACTTGATTTGATCTGACTCTACTCAAATTTCCAAATCAAATTAGATTTCTGAATCTAATTAGTAATATAATGGAGTCACTGAATCAAATCCAATGCCACTGATCTGTTGGAAAGATGTGGACTTTCTGTTCCCCCCCAATTAATCTGGAAAATCAAATCAGTTTGAAGCAATTTTCTGAATCAATTAAATACTCAAATTGGATTGAACTAATGATTATAAAGATTGGGTCCGATATGTTAATTCCTATGAATAGCAAGTAGTTCCTCCTTTACATTTTTATATTCAAGCTATGAGCTTTTGAACTCAAAGAACAAAAGGCTACAGCATAGAATGGGTAGAAAATTGGTAGCATTGTAAATGTTGAAATGCAATGCTGATAGTACATGACCAAAGAGCAATGGACACTAGAATCCAAAATTTAATGAGGCCAAGCTTTTGGCTTGCAGCTAAGAACTGTGATTAGAATTCTTGGAAGAGACAGCCAAGTAATTCCCTTGGAAGAATATTAGAAGCAACAAATGTATAGAAAAGCGGACAAACATGTCCAACTGACTATTAATTTCATGGAAAATAAACTTTTTATTAGATCATCCAGTTCAAAAGCTTTCTAGTTCTGTCTCACATTTTCCAATAAAATCTGAAGATTCTGTTATAAAGTCCCAGAACTGTTTATTTCATTTTCTCCCTTCTAAATTTCATATATCTTCTCCACTCCTTATATTCTTTATCTGTCTCTGACAGTAGATATTTATCTCTTCTGCCTTTGGAGAAGCTGGTGAGTGGTTGCATAGAAACCATTCTGCCTGTGTGACCCTTTTCAATTCATCATCAGGCAAAATATCTCTTGGTTGGCCAGATTCTCTCTATAAGGTCTTTCTATTAACCAGAATCTAGAATCCAGACCAGATCACATTTGTGGAAGAATTTCTTCAATCTCCTCACAAATGAGGATCTTTTCTTTTGCCTTGAAGCTGAGATCTGCACTACCTCAGATCATTCATGGTCATGCATGATGGGTCTGTCTCATTCATTCTCTCTCAAATAAACCTACCACACATAACAAATACATTTAGACGTATAATTAATTCTTCTCCAGTGAAAATACTTTAATGAGTTTTGCCTTGCTTGACTAACCCAACAAAGGTTTGTTGAATGAGCCACAGTACAGAAGACTGTATAACATGCTAATGCTAGGTCATTATTGCTAATTTCCTGCTAATTTTCAAATAATTTGATCTGGTCCTATTTCTGTTTGGTGGTAGAGTCCCAACAAGCTCTTGTAGAGGTACTCCTCTACAAAAAGGAGATGGAGATGGCCCTCAAAGATGGCCCTAGCAGCTGTTAGGTGAAGGCCAGGTTAACCCTGAAAGCAAGGAAAGAGTGAGAAAGAAACTCAGAATTGACCTATCTTGATTTTCTTTATCACAAGAGAATCTCTGACAGACTTTCAAGATCAAGTTTTTAGCAACCATAGAATATTTGTTTCCCGACCATGATCAACCTTGAAGTGTGACACCTACTAAGGTTTGGACAGCTGTCAGAGCAATCTAAGTTTTACATCTAAATGCCAAACTTATAAACAATTTAAAAATCATGTTTGCTTACTTTAATATGCTAAATCACAATCAGGTAAATCATATGTTGATTTAAAACACTAGGTGGACCCAATCTCTCCTCCACACTTCACTACCCTCCCTCCCTCTGATACACACACACAGATACACAATATAGAGAAATTGTTTCTTTCTTGAGGATTGACCATCTGGACCCTTTTAATTCTTGTTGCTGTATAATAGAGGATTAAAACCTCACTGACCCACTGTGCAGTATGATGTATAAGGGATTAAAATTGGCAATGTATTAAGCACAGATGGGGGAGAGGAGAGGGTTGTATCCAGGACATATTGGGAGATGACGACATTGATGGGTGTTAATAATTTCACAGAATCACTGATAGAAGGGGACAATCTATGAGCTAATCCCTCTGCTCTGTGCAAAATCCAGATGTGGCACTTTGGGGTGTGCTTGCACTCATCCAGGGAAAGAGAGCTCCCCACACAAACACACTCCCCACAAAGACAAACACACTCCACCAAGTGGCAGGACTATGTGAAGCTTCCATCTGGAAATCCGATTTGTAGACGATTCAATTGGTGCCCTGAAATGAACTGAAATATCAGCTTGTTGAGCCAATTGGCAACTTTTGAACTTCCACATCAGTTCAAGAGAAGAGGAGGGGCCTGGATACATTTATTAGCTTATTGCTATTTTCCTATTTCCCATATATCCTGTATCCCCCTAGTTTATAGTCTTTATCCTGGCACCTATGTGCCCTAAGCTTGATTTCCCTTTGGGGGAATGTAATAAGGGGGAGGGCCATGTATTTTGTCTCAGTCCTGAAGCCTGGAAATTGCTTATCTCTTTCTTAGGCTGGCCATTCTACCAACATCTTTGCATCTGTGGATTGGCTCGTTCAACTTTGGGCTGAGGTTGACTACTTTATCTAATTACTTTATCCTAACTGGATATTGCCTGAGTGGGACTTTAGATCCTGCTTTCCTTTGTTCTGCAATCGCTCTCTTTCACTAAAAGGTTCCTTTTCAAATGCTGAAGTTTCAGTAGTCTTTACTTTCTTGAACAGAGAGGAGAGGCAGACCCTTACATAAAACAGAATCTGCAAAAGTGGTCAACCCAGAGAAGCAAATTCGCTCTACTAAGGGGACCCTGCAAATCATATCTGAGCAAGGAGAAGAGAATGCTGGGGTGAAACCTCTACCACCACCCAGCCAGAAGCAAGTTCCATCTGCCCCATCGAGGACATCGAGGACATCTTGGAAGGCTGCAAGAAGCCTAGGTGGTTGTTTGGAGTGGGGAAGAAAAACAGCTGGGATGGGAGAACTAGAGGAGTCACCCTCACCCAAGGCAGCAGCAGCCATTGACAGACCCAGAGCCATCACCTCAGATGTGGCAACCACCAACCAAATGGATGCCCCCCCAAGCATCAGCCATCCCAGAAAACCCACCCCATGCAACGCAGATCCCTGCGAACAGGGACAGAGCATTTATTTGTTGAGATTTGAAGTTGCCATTTGTTTGACCATTCTGATAAATATCATCTCCTTAGCCCTGGAAGGGTTGGCCACCCAGTGGATGGTGACCCTCCACAATGCCGATGGCCCCAAGCTGTGGAACTTCAACCGTTTCATGATGTCTGTGCACCACCGTTTCAAAGAAACCCATGGCAGATTGCAAAGCCTACAATTGCATCAGAATGTGAAGCAGAGCCATCAGCTGGTGGCTGAATACACTGAAGAGTTCCGAGACCTTGCCTGCCATGTAGACTGGCCAGAAAACATCTTGGTGAGCTGGTTTAAAGACAGACTGAACATTGACCTCTACAATGCCTGCCTAGCCTGAGAGGTCCCAAACCACCTGCATGGTTGGTGCATCCTAGCTGAAGAGGTGGAGATCGACATGGCCAGAAACCAGTACTGGACAGGGACAGTGTGGAAGAGATCCCCATGCCAGGGGAAGCAAGAGCCATTCAAACCACAAAAGGCCCTCATGCCAAAAGCATCTGCCTGCTTCAAATGCAGACAGGAGGGGCACTGTGCAGCTGAGTGCTGTTCGAAAACCCCTGCTTGAAAGCTGAATCACCTGTCAAGGGTGAAAAAACAAGCCCTCGAGGGAAAGAAACTTTGGGTGCAGAGCTTGGATGTTGAAAACAAGCCCATATTCTTGCTCACCAGAGTGGAGAATGTTGGAAAAACGGCTTCCTTTTCTGATCAGAGCCTTCCCGGAGGAGTTGTCCCAAGGCACCTCACAGAATAGGGGTAAAACTCAGTTCCACCAGAAAAGGCAACTTTGGACGCAGAGCTTGGATGTCAAAAACAAACCCATATTCTTGCTCCCCATGGTGGAGGAACATTGGAAAGACCACTTCATTTTCGGATCTGAGCATTCCCAGAGGAGTTACCCCAAGGCACCTCCCAATGTGGTGGGTAGAACTCAGTTCAGCCACAAAAGGCAACTGTGGACACAGAGCTTGGATGTCAAAAACAAGCCCATGTTCTTGCTCCCCAGAGTGGAGAATGTTGGAAAGACCACTTCATTTTCGGATCTGAGCTTTCCCAGAGGTGTTGTCCCAAGGCACTTCAAAACATGGTTGGTAGAACTCAGTTCAGCCAGAAAAGGCAACTTTGGACACAGAGCTCGGATGTCGAAAACAAGCCCATGTTCTTGCTCCCCAGGATGGAGAACGTTGGAAAAACGGCTTCCTTTTCGGATCAGAGCCTTCCCAGAGGAGTTGTCTCAAGGCACCTCACAGCATAGGGGTAGATCTCAGTTCGGCCTGGAAAGGCAACTTTGGACGCAGAGCTCGGATGTTGAAAACAGGCACATATTCTTGCTCCCCAGGGTGGAAAATGTTTTGAAAACTGCTTCCTTTTGAGATCCAATCTTTCTTGGAGGAATTGTCCCAAGGCATCTCACAACCTGGTGGGTAGAACTCAGTTCAGCCACAAAAGGCAACTGTGGACACGGAGTTCAGATGTCAAAAAAAAGGCACATATTCTTGCTCCACAGGGTGGAGAACGTTGGAAAAACCGGTTCCTTTTCATATCCGAGCTTTCCCAGGAGTTATCCCTAGGTATATCACAAAATGGTGGGTAGAGCTCAGTTCAGCCAGGAAAGTTTTCCCATTTTTTCAAATCTGTCGCAATGTTTTGTTTGAGTTTATGATAGTTATCTTTTTTGAGTGTTCCACCTTTTGCTGTCAATTGTATTCCTAAGCATTTAACTTTATTTACGATCTCAATATTCAATCTCTCCATCAGTTCCTTCTTTTTTTTTTCCACCTTATTTTTAACTAAAATCTTAGTTTTACCTTTATTTTCAATCCTGCTACTTGTCCATATTCTTCAATCTTCTCTATTAGTTCAGGTGCTGTTTTTAATGGCTTCTCTAATATAAAAACCAGATCATCTGCAAGTACTTGTAGTTTATATTCCTCTTTTTTTATTTTCATCCCTTTTATTTCACTATCATGTCTGATGTTTCTATTTAATATTTCAATGGTCAAGACAAACAGCAAAGGCGACAATGGGCATCCTTGTCTAGTTCCTTTTCTAATATTAATATTATCTGTTAAATCCCCATTTATCATTACTTTGGCGGATTGCTTATAATATATTGTCTTTATAGCTTCAACAAATTTTCCACCAAGTCCCATTTGTTCCATTTGTGATATCATAAACTGCCAATTTACATTACCAAAAGCTTTTTTTGCATCTAAAAACACTAAGGCCATTTATTTCTCAGAATGTGTTTCATAATATTCCAATGTATTCAAAATTATTCTCAAATTATCCTTTATTTGCATCTTCGGCAGAAATCCATTTTGATCAACATGTATAAAATTATTCAAATGTCTCTTAAGTCTTTCTGCCATTATTGAAGCAAAAACATTGTAATCTGAGTCCAACAGGGAAATAGGTCGATAATTTTTAATTTGTTCCAGGTCAGTATCCTCTTTTGATATTAGAGTAATGTACCCCTCTGTCCATAGTTTGGGTATTTTAATTTCTGACAAGCCTTCATTAATCACATCTAGCACTGGAATACTTAAAGATTCCTGTAAGGTTTTATAGAATTCCGCTGGCAGCCCATCTGGTCCCGGTGCCTTTCCAGTATTTTATCTCTTTAACACCTCAGTTAATTCCATCATCATTATTTTTCCTTCTAACATCTTAATCTCCTCAGATATCTGAGGTAACTTCACTCTTTGCAAATATTGTTTCACTTTTTCTTCATCAATATTCTCTTGGTTGTATAATTCTTCATAGTATTTTTGTATTATCTTTTTCTTTTCATCGATTCCATTACATGCCTTTCCTTGATCATCTATTAATTGCATGATCTTTTTCGTTTCTCTCTCTCCTTTCAACTTATATGCCAACCATCTGCCTGGTTTATTTGCGTTTTCAAAAAAGTTTTGTTTAGCACTTCTAATTTTTGGGCTAACTCTTGTATTTCCATCAGCCCCGTTTTATGTTTAATTATGTCCATTTGATTTTGACATTCTTTTTTTGTGGATATTTTTGTAAGTCCTTTTCAAGTTTCCTGTAGTCCTCCTCTAACCTCGGTTGTGTTCGTCTTTTCTTAATATTTTTTCCCCTTGTGAAATCTATTATCAGACTTCTGGCATAAGCCTTCATTGTATCCCATAGGTTTTGCAATGAGGTGTCCTCTTTATTATTCTCCTTGAAGAAGAGGGCCAATTCCCTTTCCATCTTTTGTGTAAATTCTTTTTCTTCCGATATTGTATTATTCAAAGTCCATCTAGATCTTTTCCTCTGTCCTTGTCACTCAATTCATATTGGGTTGTGATCCACCCAAGTACTTGTTTCAATATTTACTTCTTTTACGTTAGAAATCAAATCCATTGATCCATAGCAGGATCTCTTGACTGTCTCTTTGTAGAGCTGGTGCAATTAGGTCTGCCATGATGATGCTCAGCTCTTCCTCTTTGCTCTCCATAACATTCTGGAACCTCACGGAAAAAGCAGCATGATCCATCTCCAGGTGGATAATTTGTTCCTCTAATTCCTTATTCATTGTCATCATTTTTTTTTCTACTAACTTTCTTCTCATTTTGTTCTGATCTGATTTCCACTACTTGTAGTTTTTGCTCATTCTTCTCAATAGTTTGTTGTATATGTCTACTTTATCTTCTAGTTTATTAATGTTCCCCTTCATTTCCACATGATTCTTTGACATATTCTCCTGCATCTTCATCATGGTTTCTTGGATCACCAACAACGATGCTTTTAGTGTTTGCATATTAGAAGTTGATCATCGATCATCTTCTGGCCAGCTGGAGATGAGACTGTCAGTGCTGGGTTGGATGTTGTCTTCTTTATCGTTTTCAAGGTTGATGTTATGGCATTTGTCATATTTCTTAAGCTTCTGTTTACTTCTGCCCACATTACCATCCACTTTATATTTTATTTTAAGAGTTAGTTTAGGTTAATCTCTTTTTTAAAACTAATTTCTCTACTTATTTCTGTTTTATAACTTACTCCAACCTCTCAGGTTTTCCTTATTTTAAATACTTAAACCTTTCAAATTTACTATATCTCTACCAATCACAAAGCATATACATCACCAATATTTACCTCTCAGCCAAGCTTTTTCTCACTGTTCTTATCTTATTTATACAATATAATGTGTTATTTCCTTTTGAATCCGTATGCTGAATGTTCTTAATTAATTCTATTGAATAATAGTTATCTTAAATTATCTTTAAAATAATTCATTAATGTTTCAATAGGTGAAATAGTTGTAACATTCTTATCAATTTAACAATCTAATTAATCAATATTCCTATTACAAAGAGAGAATATGATTACAAATAAGAACCTAATATATGAGTATAGGAATAGTATAAATATTTCAATACAAATGTAACACTGTATTTATAATAATAAATATATGTAACTGTAACTATATAACTTTTGTATGTATAATCAAACAATATCTGTAAGTCTATATTTTTTCCAAGGTTTCTTGACTTTTCTTAATTTAAGCTTAACAAGTAGTCCAGAGTTTTTTACTTAAACACTCATTGTCAGCACCATCAAAGACTGTCCTTCTGTTCTGTTGTCTCTGGCGTTCCTTTGTCCTCTTTCTTCAAATCTTTACTTTCTATTTTCTTTCTGCCACTTTCTGTTTCTTTTCTCCCTCTTTCACTTCACACTTTCCAACTGGATTCTCAACTTTTTTCTTCTGATCACCTTTAATCTAAGTGTCCGTCTGATCGTTCCCTTCTCTGCACTTCGTAGCTCTCACTGCCTCTTTCAATCAAATGTCAGTCCAGTCATTCCTCTCTCACCACGTCACTGATCTTGCCCTTTCCTTCCTTTTAGCTTCGCTGCCTCCACTCTCCAGATTTCTTCTTTAAATCTTTTGAATCCTTTCTTCCCTCTTAATCCTCCTCTGCATGTCCACTCGTCTTTCTTTGCCTCCTCCTGGAATCCTTCACTCGAAGTTTTATGTCCTCTCTTTTCTCAGTCCTTTCAGTCTGAACTAACTTGCTGATTCACTGCTCGTTCCACTAAATTGCCACCCGTTCTTCGGGGATTCCCCATCTGCTGGAGCTTCCTTTTTCAGTAGGTATTGAGGATTCACTTTCTTTTTGGCAAATCACCACTGTTGCACCTCTGGCATTTTCTGATTAGCTTTAATGACATGGTCTGTTAACAATATCTTCACTTCCTTTTTATCTGTAGCTTAGTCATGGCCTCGGGTCTGTCATACTGGTATGACAGGCACTTTCATTTTGGGTTTCAGGAGATTCCTTTCATGGCAGCAGGTGATTGCCTTTCACCTCGCCATCATCCAGGCTTCCCCTCTATTCCACTCAGCTCTCCAGGCTCTTCACACCCCTGAAGGATTCCCAAAAGCAAAAAAATGAGGTCCAGGGATTGAAACCATTCTCCTTTCCCCCTTTCACCATGACATCACCACCGGAAGCCTTGACCCACCATTTTAAGATATGCCTTTGGCTAATTCCTTAAGGAAAGCTCGGATCCAGAACTTGAAGTAGTTTTTCAACATTTCCCACCTGGGGAACATGAATATATGTTTCTTTTTGAAATCTGAACTTTGTGTCAAAAGTGGCATTTTCTGGCTGAATTAAGTTCGTCCCACCATTGAGATATGCCTTGGGATAACTCCTCAGGGAAATCTTGGATCTGAAAATGAAGAGGTTTTTTCAATGTTTTCCACCCTGGGGAACAAGAATACGTGCTTGTTTTTGAAATCCAGGCTCTGCGTCAAAGGTTGCATTTTCTGGCTGAATTGAGTTCGACCCACCATTTTGAGTTATACTTTGGGATAACTCCTCAGGGAAAGCTCAGATCCAAAAATGAAGTGGTTTTTCAGAGTTTCCCACCCCGGGGAACATGAATTTGTGCTTCTTTTTGAAATCTGAGCTGTGTGTCAAAAGTGGCATTTTCTCGCTGAATTGAGTTCAACCCACTATTTTGAGTTATGCCTTGGGCTAGAATGGGGATAGCCAGTTTGTAGTTCAAACTCGCAGTTGCCTCAGCAAGTTGCGGAAAACAGCTTTATTTCTCTGCTCAAAAATCCTATGTGAATTCAGCAACAGAGACCGGTTAATCTAGTTTGAGGGATTTGTATATTTTTATTTATTATATTTGTCTGCTGTCCATCTCACAAAATGTGACTCTGGAGTTGTTCTATAAACAACTCCATAAAATCCAATTACAACAAAAAACACTCTACAATTAATATTTTAATATTATTTTTATAAAAGACTGAAGGTTTAAATCGGAGCACTGGATGTTACCCACAATGCAGCAAGCTCATGAAATTATCACATGACATTATTTCTATTAGAAACTTCCTAATAGTGAGAACAATTAATCAGTGGAATAACTTGCCTTCAGAAGATGTGGGTACTCCAACACTGCAGGTTTTTAAAAAGAGCCTGGACAGTCTCTGAAATGGTGCAGGGTCTCCTGCTTGAGCAGGGGTTGGACTGGACTAGGAGATCTCAAAGGTCCCTTCCAGGTTTATTCTGACTGAAGATTGAAGAAATCCCCATTTTCATGAGATCCCAAGCCTGCTGGCAAAACCAATTTAGAGGGACATTCAGAAAGACATCAAGTATATTTTGTGAACTGAGATGGTGAAGGCCACAAGTATCTGGGGCAGGATGGTGGCCATAGGTGGGCTCCTGTGCCGATAATTGCACATGCACTTATGCTTGTACGCTGTTGAGGTAATTCCCCATTAGGAGAATGAGCGCACACAGGGAGACATAGTGAGAGTGGTGAAGAATAACACACAACCAGCACATAGATACACTGTATAGTAAAATGTAGGTTTTTACTTCCAATAAATGTTTAAGCCAAGTCCAAACAAGCAGTCCAAGTCATTCATGGTTATAGCAGTCAGTCAATTTAGCACAAGCGCTGCAGTAAACATGAGCTGTGCCTTGATCCCAAAATCTAAACGATCTATGGTTGGCTTCGTAACCTACAAAAAATAATTTCTTAGCTCTATGTTGCCCTTTCAGTCTTACTTGTGAGGGAATATGCACCCATGCTGGAGCTCTAAATGTGTGTAGGTAACTTAAATTTGGTTTTCTGCCATGACAACGAGTGAATGGCAATTCACCAGTTGTTGTATTCACCATATTGTTTAACACATGATTGCTACACATTATGGCCTCACCCCACAGTGTTTCAGGCAAACCTGAATCAGATAACATAGTGCGAGACATGGCTTGTAATGTTTGCCCTCTTCGTTCTACAAACAAATTATGTTGTGGTCTGTAAGGTGCAGAACATTTATGCTCGATACCAGCCAATTTCAACATAGTTTGGAATCTCTTGTTAATAAACTCAGTCCCATTATCAGTAACTAAAGTAATTACTTTACTCCTCATTTTTCTCTCAGCAAATCTTAGCCAGTTAAAGAAATATTGGAATGTTTCTGTTTTGTTTTTCATGAGATAGCAGAAACCGTACTGTGAGTCCATTATACTCAAAACATAGCAGACACCTCCCAAACTGGGTTTCTTAGGACCAATTATGTCAGCAAACACAACCTCTAAAGGTTCTTTGGTCTTAAACCCATTAAGTCTGTTTGCTGGAGCAACCTTGCTTTTCTCCTGATTACAGGCATTACAGTTTAAGTACTTACTACAGGGTTTTAATTTTACTCCCTCTGACAATTCAACAGTTTGTTTCAACATTTTGAAATTAATGTGCCCCAGACATCTATGTAGTAAATGTATACATTCATCATGTGGCTTAACATTGTTATAAACCATCTTCAGTTAACCATCTTCAACTGGTCATCATGTATCACATATAAATCATTCTCTATAGTAGCAGTAACACTTTTACCCTCTTTCTCTATTATACAGTTATCTCCCCTAAAGGTTACTACATAACCAAGATTAACTAAAGCCCTTACTGATAACAAATTAAATTTCAGTTTAGGTACATATAACATAGTTAAATGCTCATTTACACAAGAATAATATGCAGTACCTTCACCAGACGCTTTCATCTTCCATCCATTTGCCAATGATACATGTTGCTTACTTGTAAACATCTTTACAAACCTCTCTCTATTTCTAGTAATGCACTGCGATGCTCCACTATCAACAACCCACAAATCATGGTTTACAGTTGAATGGTTAGACATAGCTAAACTAACATTCTTCTTAGCCTTCTGGTGATTACCAGTATTCTGTTGTTTTCCCTTCTTACAGAATCTAACTATATGTCCCCTAGCCCCAGAAGAAAAACATTTCCTAACAGTATAGGCAGTTGAAGACAA
This sequence comes from Pseudonaja textilis, assembly GCF_900518735.1. The sequence continues at coordinate 15,701,490 of NW_020769328.1, read as the reverse complement.
ATCCTCTTCTTGTGGTTGTTCCTTCCTCAGTTGGTCCCTGGCTAGCCATCTTCTTGCCTCTTCTAACAATCTTCCGGTTATGTCAATCAATGTCAGTTTATCTCTAGGCAGGACTTCCAGTGAAGATACGTAATCATCATAACTTTCATCCAGTGAGGAAAGAATGATGTAAACTTGATGCAGCTCTGAAAATACCATTTCCTTTTCATGTAGCTCTTGAAAAGTTCTTTTCATGAAGTTCAAATGAGCTAACATATATCCACCTTTCAGAAGACATGCTCTAAACAGTTTACGCGAAAGATGTATGTGTGCACCTACACTGTCACGAACATAAATCCTCTTCAAATTCTCCCAACACTTAGCAGCAGACTCTTCTCCACGAATATGGACTAGCTGCTGGTCACTCAGTGTTAGTCCAATTATACAAAAAGCTTGTTCATTGTTTCATTTAAAGTCAGCAAGCTTCTTGGCATCATCCTCATCATCTGGATCCCAAGCATTTACATCCGGTGGATCTTGAACTGTATTCCATAACCCTTCTCTATGCAAAAGTAGACTGCACTTCATAGACCAGGAAACATAGTTTGTTCCATCCAACCAGGTTATCAGTGATAGACTTGTTGAAGTGATTTGTGCCATCTTTACCAGGACAGTAAATCACAATTAAACAGTAAACAGCTGTCTATATACAGTACTATGCATTCACACCAACTCTCAGTTATCTGAGCCTGGTATGGCCTGGGCCCATAACCAGTGTTGAGGTAATTCCCTGTTAGGAGAATGAGCACATACAGGGAGACGTAGTGAGAGTGGTGAAGAATAACACACAACCAGCACATAGATACACTGTATAATAAAATGTAGGTTTTTACTTCCAATAAACGTTTAAGCAAAGTCCAAACAAACAGTCCAAGTCATTCACGGTTATAGCAGTCAGGTTTTTAGTCCAGGGATAATCCAGTAACAAAGTCCAGTATCAAAAACAGTTCAGTAACAGACTTACAACAAATCCAAGAATAATGACAATCAGCAACAATCAATAGGGAAATGCAGGAATGGCAACTCTCTCAGCAACAACAGAACAGAACAACCTAGGTTTCTGGCTCCATCTTATGGCCATTTGAGGAACCACACCCAATTACCATTTTAGCATTCCCTTAAAGAGACAGTATTAAAATGTCTATCCTGGTTTATATATTTTGCAACCCAACTGTTAGGTGACTTACATTCCTATCACACGCTCACGTACACTCACCCAGAAGGCAATGCACATGGGTCTGCCCATGCCCCTTGCGCATGTGAACATGACTCCATGCAGGCGCACATCTCTGCACATGCGCGAGCAACCCTCCGTGCGCACGTCTCTGCGCATGTGCACTCATCTCCTGCACATACCTACACCCCACGCATGCATTCCAGATACCCGACAATCAGCTGTTGTGTGCTGGCAGTAATGGCTCTTCATGCCACTTCTGACACACGTACCATAGATTTGCCATCATGGCCATAGGTGGTTGTGGTGTTAATTTTTTTTAAGGGGGGAGGAGCTTGTTGTTGCATTTAATCAGAAAGCATGTCACTAACCTGAATGAGTGTTTTGGGTTTCAAAGGAGATGAACAAGACAACAATCCTTTGATTAAAGCAATGTTCTCTTTCAAAATGCTGAAATAAAACAGCTCCCCTGCTTCTCCCTTAATATAACCCCCCCCCCCCCCCCAGTCAACAACAGGAGCCCCTTTTTCACTGAGCCGAAGAGGCTGGCCGAATCAACTCAACTCATTTTGATGCTTTGAAGTGAAGCTACAATCTACAATCCAGCCAGCATGACCATCCAGATACAGAAAATAATTGAATGATGCAGGGCCTCTGCTGTCTGATCACCATATTGCCACTAATGTGACTCACCTGTGCACAGAAAGATGCTCTTCTGAGTTTAGAATAGAATAAGCTGGAAAGGACCATGGAGATACTCTAGTCCAACCCCCTGCTCAAGTAGGAGACTCTATACCAGGGGTGTCAAACTCACAGTATCATGTTATCATCACATGACAGGTCATGACTTTTCCTCCTTCGCTAAACCAGAGGTGGGCGTGGCCAGCATGTGATACATCCGGCTCACGGGATGCAATTTTGACACCTTTGCTCTACACCATTTCAGACAAGTCTCTATCCAGTCTTTTCTTAAAAACTTCCAGTGATGAAGCCCCCACAACTTCTGTAGGCAAGCCATTCCACTGGTTAAATTGTTCTCACTGTTAGGAAAGTTCTCCTTAGTTCTATATTGTTTCTCTCTTTGATTAGTTCCACCCACTGTTTCTTGTCTTGTCTTCAGGTGCTTTGGAAAATAGGTTGACCTCCTCTTCTTTGTGACAACCCCTCAAATACTGGAACGCTACTATCATGTCATCCCTATTCCTTCTCTTCATTAGATTAGACTACAACTGTTCTTCATATGTTTTAGTCTCCAGGCTTTTAATCATTTTAGTTTCTCTTCTCTGCACTTTTTCCAAACATCTTTTTTGTAATATGGTGACCAAAACTGGATCTACGGACCTTAAGCTACAGACCTTACTGGTATTTTATACTGGTCTCCATAACCATTTTTTTCTTGACAATATTTGTGACATCTTTTCACTATTAAAAATACAATTCCAAAGTTTGGAATCAATCAAAATTAAAAACACCAAAACTTGTAAAGTTAGGGCTGACTAAAACAGCTTTATGGAAAACATAAAGCAGCAGCAACAACTAACTGAAGGATGCTCAAATCCACTATATATTATTGATATATTTTTCTTTAGAAAACATAAAAAACTCAATATGTATATGAACAGCGTGTTGTCTGAGTACAGTTAGTTTTGAACAGCAAAAAGATGATAAGCATAATTGTCAGAGTATTTGCAGCCTATTCTGACTAGCACACAAGTAAATAATTCTGCAGGATTCATCTACATAAGAAACTTCTTTATATAGAATACCATACACCAGAAGGCAGCATACAAATTCAGGAACACAGAAGCAATATTCACAGAAGCAAGTCTTTACAGAATAGGGAGATACAGAAGCCCAGAGGCCTAGATTTACAGAGACCCAGAGGTTACAGAGGACAAACCAACTCTTATATACAGTTCAGGAAGTCAAAGCCACTCCCAGACTTCAACTGTCTCTTATGGCCCTATACAAAGCAAATACTATGTTTCAGTATCCAAACAGTCCCCATTGGCCTGTTCACATGTCTATTCCAGTTCACGAACTATATACACTGACAATAATGGTAATCATAATATGCATATCATTGACTTGTCTATACTAGAAAGCTTTCCTTATATAATTAATCGTTCTCTTAATCTCTTTAATTTCTAACCTCTGTTTCTGTTAGTTAACCATTGGTAAAACAGGTCCCATGTTAAAAAGTATTCAGTTTCTTCCTTGTCCTTTATTTTTAGTGTTAATCTGTCCATCTCTGTGCATTCTAATATTTTTAAATAATATTTTCATATAAAGGAGGGGTGTCAAACTGAAGGCCCACGGGGTGCTTAGGTCTGGCGTGCAGGGCTGCCCTGGAAATAGTGAAGGACTGACCCATGGTGTCTCTGCCATTGAAAATGGAGCTCAAGAGGGTTGCACATGGCACTCCCAAGCTCCATTTTCGCTGGCAGAGGGTTGCAGGGGGCTAAATTGCAGCCAAAAATGGAGCTCAGGAGCCTGTGTTTGCTAGCAGAGCACTCGGGCCATCTTAAGCACCCCTCCCCGACACAAGTGACATCATGCTGGCCATCCCCACCCCGGCCCCCTGAGGTCAAACACAACCCTGATGCAGCCCTCAATGAAATCGAGTTTGACACCCCTGATCTAAAGGGATCTCTTCATTTTTCCACTGTTGTGCAAAGACAATTCTTGCTGCCATTAGCAGATGTAAAATTAAGTATATATTCCCTTTATTATATGATTCTGATAAAATACCCAACAAAATATTTCTGGTTTAAATTCAATGTGTTGCTTTATCATTTTTTTCTAACCATGTATGCATGGTTAATACAATACAATACAATACAATACAATACAATACAATACAATACAA
>NW_020769328.1:15661575-15697398 GCF_900518735.1 Pseudonaja textilis | reverse complement strand
AATACAATACAATACAATACAATACAATACAATACAATACAATACAATACAATGTATCCATTTTATTTTTGCTTTTGGACATGTCTACCACATATGATAATATGAACGCTAATACTAATGACCAGGGGTGGGTTTCTACTGGTGCTGTCCACCTCTGTAGAACCGGTAGCTCTGAAGAGCAGCAGACATATGGTCTCATACGGTTCTATGTCTGCTGATGTTTTTGCCCACCGCCCACCTGGGCTCTTACCTGACCTTTATTTCCTGATTTTTTTTTCAACTTCAGCTGCCATGCTAGGCACAGCTGCAGTTAAAAAAGCAGGAAAAGAGGGCTTTTTGAAAGGCCGCTTCTCTGCACGCAGCATGCTGATGATGATTTACAGGCACACGGCTGGCAGCGTCAGGGAAGCACATCGTAAATGACCAAACCTCGTAAATGACCAAACTGGTAGTTAACCCTGTCTGATCCCACCCCTGCTGATGACATTTCCAACCCATTGGTAGAATGGGAGTTTCCAGCCATTCCTAAAGTTGCAAGGTTTGTAGTTGATCAAGGAAGGAATGATGCAAAGCAGGACTATCAAAAGTTGTCTGAAAACAAGTTTCTTGGCAAACTTGCCCCATCGGGGAACATACATATGGCACTGTCCATAGTGCCATTTAAACCTGGTTGTTTTCTTACAGATTCTTTATTACCCAACTAGATAACATCAGTGCAACTGGCTGTGTTTTTCTCCTTGATATTTCCTTGATTAGAGAACTACTAAATTAAGGAACGACCTAATTAGGAAGGTACTTGATAAAGGAACTTTAGCTGTGGAGTCCTCGGTGCTACTTGAACTAGTTATTTGCTTGCAGAAGTTTATTACCTAATTAGTGTTAGTCAATTTTGAATTTGTTCTCTCTTTATATACACTAGCTTGGCTGGCAAGTGTTGGTGGCAGTTTGCTTTTCTTCTTGATAGGTCCTTGATTATGTATTGATTGATTAAGGAAGGAAAAGAGCTCTAAAAAAATGAAATGTCTGAAATCAAAACTTTTGAAAAAGGGAAAATTCCATGTGGGCTGGCTCATGGCTTTCATCCAAACATCACATGGTGCTGTTGCAGAATTCCATTTTGTTGTGCATCTGTATGATATCACAATGCTCGTGCAGCTCATTCAGTCCTTTATATCCCCCTTGCAAGGCCCTATGGTTGCAAATTAAAGCTTCTTGTCTCTGGCCTCTAGCAAAGGATAACTCACCATGTATTTCATATATATATCCTTTGCTAGAGGCCAGAGACAAGATGCTTCCCTGGGTTTGGTTGCAAATTGCAATCACATGTCTACAGGATGTTACAAACTTTATAAATGTGAGTTGGTTGCCAAGCGTCCAAATTGTGATCATGTGACTGTGGAGTGATAGTCATGAGTTCAAGGATGGGTGGTAAGTCACTTTTTCAAGGCAGTCATTGTTAAGTATTACCAAATATGGCCATAGAGTGGAGTCAGCTAACAGACTCCACTCATTGGCCCAGCTACTGGTGGGAGAAATAAAGTCCTGTCAGTGGCTGAAGCTTTGGACAGTGCCGGCTACAAAAGCTGGCACCTGCCATGGCTGAGCGGCTTTTTACTTAAACTTAAATAGAGAGTTTTACCTGTTCCTGCCGCGTCCTGCCTCTTTACTCTGCAGACCCCCTTAACTTTGATTCATTGTAAATCAACGATCGTAAGTTGAGGACAACCTGTATTCTGTTTTGTGAAAAAATGAAACAAGAAACAAAAGCATACAAGATATATATCTACAAATGTACTATATCAATGAATTGAAGTCATAATTCATTACAGTTATCTGATCTATATTAGTTAATTCAGCAAACCACAGAATTGTTGAAGTCATAAGTTTATCTTTCCAATCAATGCTGAACAATATGATTTTTGAGCATGTCTATTTTCTTTCTCCAGGAGTCAACTCCCATGTGATAAACTTCAAAAGAATATAAACACCTGAAAATATTTAATCCTGAATGAATCCATGCAATTGCTTCTTACTGAAATGGGGCAATATATATAAAAGATTACTTTCATTACACCATCAACCACCAAAATAGAGTGAGGTCATTTCTGAAACACTGTTCTCTCGAAAAAGATGTAATCTAAAAACCTTTATTTAAGTAAGCAAACAAAAAGTTGCATATATATACATAAAGCATTTTGAGAAAAAATAAAAAAGCAAACAAATCAAATACATTACATAATATTTGCCAGTTTGCAAATCCATCTATTAAGCACATTCTGAACGTGTTGCTTATTTGCACTAAGGGGTATGTGTGTGTGTGTGTGTGTGTGCTGTTATGTTATTGCCTCTGCGTGCACGTGTATCTCATGTGTTACATAATATGTAATACTGTATGCAATATAATATATACAATATACAATAAAATAAAAATATAATATATAGATAGCCCGTAACGTAACATACAGTAAGCCAATACTCTATTCCTCTTGCAGGTTTTACTTCTAGGCCAGAGGGGGAGCTCGCTCGGCCTGAAACAGCCGGAAGTCCCTGTCCTGAGGACGATCTAGGCATCGTACCCACCGTCACCAACTTCCGCTTCCGCTCCTGCACAGGCCGCCTCGAGTCTCCTCCGATTGGTTTCTTCCCTCCTCCCCCTACCGGGATTTGCTAGCTTTTCCATCCTCCCGCCCCTTCCTGCGCCGCCTTTGCACCGCCTCCTTCCCACGGGAGGCTGCTCCTTGCTGGGTCTGTTCTGCTCCGGCTCCGGCGAGGAATCGCCGGGCGCTCTTTGTCCTGGAAAGGCCCAAGAGGGCGCGAGTGATCGGCCTGGCGGTGGACGGAAGGGGGATCAGTCGAAACAGGTACGTGCGAAACGGGTGTATGTGGCCAGGGAGATGCGTGTTGGGTCTCTCCGGGCGCTACGAGGTTGGTCCCGCTGCGGTTTCGACACGGGGTTGTGTCTGCTGGGCATGCATAGAATACATCATCATCTATAATAATACAGGTAGTCGTCGACTTACAGCAGTTCGCTTAGTGACTGAATAGCACTGAAAAAATGACTTACGACCATTTTTCACACTTACGACTGTTACAGCATCCCCATGGTCACACGATTTACATTCGGATGCTTGGCAACTGAAACACCCTTATGAGGGTTGCAATGTCACGTGGTCCCCTTTTGCGACCTTCTGACAAGCAAAGTCAAACTAACTTAAGAACTGCATTTATTTTCATTTAACAAATGTGAGAAAAGGGGGACAAAACTTGCTTAACAAATTTCTTACTTAGCAACATAATTTTGGGGCTCGGTTGAGGTTGAGGACTACCGTACCTATAGTGTTTTCCAAATCTGGCCGTTTTAAGATGGGCAGACTCCACTCCCAGAATTCCTCAGCCAAGCACTGAATTTTGATCTTATCACCATGGGGATGCCACAATGGTCGTAAGTGTGGAAAAACGGCCATAGGTCATGTTTTTCACATCTATTGTAAGTTTGAACAGTCATTGAATGGTTGTAAGTTGAGGACCATTTGTAGAGCACTTGGGAATTAGTTGGTGAGAGATTTATTTGTGGCTGGTTTCCTTTCTGTAGATCTGTCGCACCGGATTCTGGGAAGCTGAAGAAGGGCAGAGCTTCAACAACATGGCTAGCAAGCCCAGAAATCAAAAGCCAGGATGGAAACTGGCAGCCGAGGCACCTCAGTTGAAGAGACCGCGGAATGTTGTTCCTTGGCAAAGCAAGGCTGAATGGGACCAAGTGATGGTGGGGCTGTATTGTGAGGACTGCCAGACGCAACGAGATGCCCTGGACAGAGTGGCTGTCTGGAAGAGCAGGTGAGAAGGAAAGCGGACAGAAAACAGCTGCCACCATGGAGGGGTTTGTTTTCACTCAGCACCATAGGATGAGTTAATTACCCAATGGTTCTGTTTGCATGTGTATATTAAACAGTTAAAATTGGTTGAGATAAGCTTTTGTGGTTAGCATTTTGTAGGAATCCCAAATGTGGGTTCGTTCCTTAATTAAGTGATGCAACTGGTATATCTGGGGAGCAAGGAGAGAGATGAGAGTGGAGAGGACCAGTTCATATCTTGCATTTACAAGCAATCATTTGAAGGCAAATTTATATGGGGAGGAGTTTTTTAGATAGCAGCCTGAATTTTGAATTGGAAACTCGTCCCACCCCTTTGGGCAGTTCTCTCCAACCTTTTTGTAAAGTGTTTTTCAAACTTGGCAACATTTGGCTGAGGAATTTCGAGAGTGGAAGTCCGCACACTTTAAAGTTGCCATGGTAGAAAACCACTGTTTTAGTACATTATTCTTCAACATTTTTCTTTCAGCTGCATCAGTAATAGTCCTTACCTCAGGTAGTCCTCAACTTACCACAGCATTTCGTTTCTGAGCGAGGTGGTTGTTAAGTGAGTTTTGCCCCATTTTATGACCTGTCCTGCCACAGTTGTAAAGTGATTTGCCGCAGTTGTTAAATTATAGTCACATGGTTGTTAAGTGAATCTGGCTTCCCCATTGACTTTGCTCATGAGAAGGTCGTAAAAAGTGACCACATGGCCCCATGTCACTACACCCATCATAAATAAGAGCCAGTTGCCAAGCATCTGAATTATGATCACGTGACCACGAGATGCTGCAATGGTTGTAATGTCATTAGTCATTTTTTTCAGTGCTGTTGTAACTTTGATCACGAAATGAAAGGTTGTAAGTCAGGGACTACCTGTAATAGGTATTCAAGGATTCCATGTCTAGGTCACTTATTTGCCAGATGTATTCAATTTTGTAAATATTTTTTCCCTTAGAAGCTCTTTACATATTAATTTTGGGTACAGAGAAATCCAGTGTATTCCTGATCATTGCAGAGAACTTTGGGGTCTACTGGTTGTTCAGCATTGTTGTGGACCACTGGCTCCCAAAATGAGTTCAGTATGTCTAAGAAGGCCCTTCATCTCTGCTGCAGAAACTCTTTCAGAAACACTGAACTTCCACAGTTGATGTTCTCCTTAAGGATGCTTGTAATCTCAAAAGTGTTCTAGATCTTCAGTAGAAGGGACATAAATCACTGGATGGAAAAGATCATAATGTTACTGTGTTTAACTCTGAAATTAGGTTTGGGTCCAAGATGCCTTTAGCTGTGGAATGCACTGCAGATCTGATCCGTTGTAAGCTCCTAGATGCCTCTGGAGTTCTGAAATCCCGCGAACTGATCTTGACCTATGGCCTGGCCCTGGTGAGGTAAGGGTTGTGACTTTCTTAGGGAACAAGCTTCTCACAGAAGCTGCTGTGTAAGGTTTATTGTAGAGTCTAGGAAAGAGATAGAGTTGCATTGTACAAAAAGCTTTTTTCTACCTCTAATGAAAACAGCTTCTGAATTCTGAAAGATTTTCTTTAAAGATACTCTTGAAAACTTAGAGCAAAGAACACCTTGAAAAACAATAGGAATCTATGCAAGTTCTTCAAACCCAGTCTTTTTTCTGCTAGTAAATGTTGTTGACAATGAACTCCGTATGAAGCAAGTGAGCATACCACTTGCTTCAGGTGGTAGCTGAATTGTTTATTCTGCGTTGTTCTGAATATCACTATATTGCTTTTCTCTGGGCAGCTCCCAAAACTGTTTTGAAACATACATGAACAGGAAGACTCAAAGATGACAAGAACTGAACGAAAAAGAAACAAATCCACACTATCTAGTGCAGGCTTGTCCAACCCGCGGCCCAGGGGCCGCATGCGGCCCAAGTCGCCTTGTAATGCGGCCCAGTGCCCACCCCAACCTTCGTGCCAGAGCCAGCGAGGAGGAGAGGCAGGTGCGGGGTGGGGCGAGGCGAGCACCAGGCCAAGCAGCAACAGAAAAGGCGGGCGCCGTCAGAGTGCCACCTCCTGCTTTTGCTGCTGCCGCCACCGCTTCTGCCCCCGCCACCACTTCTGCCCCCGCTGCCGCTTCTGCCCCTGCCGCCGCCGCTTCTGCCCCCGCTGCCGCTTCTGCCACCGCCGCCGCTTCTGCCCCTGCCGCCGCCGCTTCTGCCCCCGCCACCCCTGCTGCCGCTTCTGCCCCCGCCATCGCCGCCGCTTATTCCCCTGCCACCGCTGCTGCTTCTGCCCCCACTGCCGCTTCTGCCCCCGTTGCCACTTCTGCTGCCGCTGCCTCCGCCACCGCTGCTTCTTCCCCTGCCACCGCCGCCGCTTTTGTCCCTGCTGCCGCTGCTGCTTCTGCCTTCCAGTCCTGCCTCATCCAGCCGGGCCATTTGCAGGAGGAGAGGTAGGCGCAAAGCGGGCGAGCCCCCCCCCCCCCCCGCAAATTTGGCTGGAAAATAAACTGTGATAAAAAAACCATGATAACAAAACCATGATAAAAAATAAATAATTTTTAATTAATAATAAAAACATCTCACTAACTTCATTTCCAAATAAATTTAATATGTTAACTATGTTTTCTATGGTTTTTTTGGATGGTCAGGTATCGTTACTGTTATTTTATTTTATATGCGGCCCAAACCAAATTTTCATCTTCTAATGTGGCCCAGGGAAGGTGAAAGGTTGGACACCCCTGATCTAGTGTAAGAGGCTTCATTCTTGCCAAAGCCCTGGATAAAGAACCAGATCTTCAAGCCCCTTTCAAAACATCAAAGAATGGGACCATCAGATCTTGGGGAAAGCCCCATGCTTCTGGGGTCCCCAAGAACTGACACTGTTGAAATAAAGAAACTCAAATACTTTCGCCACCTAATGAGAAGGAAGGACTCACTGGAGAAGAGCCGAATGCTGGGAACGATTGAGGGCAAAAGAAGAAGGGACAACAGAGAATGAGGTGGCTGGATGGAGTCACGGACGCAGTCAGCGTGAGCTTAAATGAACTCCAGGGGATGGTAGAGGACAGGAAGGTCTGGAGGAACATTGTCCATGGGGTCATGATGGATCAGACACGACTTCACAGCTAACAACAACAAAGTGAAGAAACCTGGAGCACGCCAACACTGCCAATTCAAATCAGCAAAACAGATACTATGGGAGACAGGCAGCCCCTCAAGTAACCAGCTCCTCTGCTATGGGTCATATGGATTTCAAGATAGTGGAGGGGATAAGGGCACAATCGGAATATGTTGCATATCTTTTAGTTGTTATACAAGAAGTAATACAAGGGAAAAAAAAGGGTCTCCGGAGGGGGTGCATTGTAATATTTGTATTTTCCTCTTTTTTGTATTTAGATTTATATTTGTATTAGTATTCAAAATAAAAATATTATTTAAAAAATAAAAAAAAAAGTGGCTGAAGACTGGGAGGGTTCTTCTTTCTGGGTTTGATTCAGTTTCAAATGAAAAACAAACAAACAAAAGTTGTTTCCCTGAAATCATTCAATACTTCTATCACCCACAGGTTTGCGAATCTCATCACCGAGCGGAAGCAGAAGAAGATCACCATTCCACTGAGGCATCTAGCAAAGGAGGTAAAAGGTTTGAGTTTATTAAGCTCTGGGAACTGTGAAATAATTGCATTGATTCCATCTCTGATTTTAATAATCGTTTGGTTCTTGCTCCAAGCTGAACATCCCGATCTGGATTGTGGATCTCCGTCATGAGCTAACCCATGGCACCCTTCCCCAGCTGGGGACTTGCCGAAAAGGTAAGAGGATTATTTTTTATTCCTATGAAGTTACCATGGTGGTGCAGTGGTTAGAATGCAGTTATTGCAGGCTAACTGCCCACTGCCAAGAGTTCGATCCTCACTGGCTCAAGATTGACTCATACTTCCATCCTTCTGAGGTTGGTAAAATGAGGACCCAGCTTGCTGCATAGCTGTAAACAGAGGACTGGAAGTTGTCACTCTAGAAATCTTGAGATTTCAAAATGTATTTGAAAATAAGGAGGAAGACCTATCAAAGATTATGATAGAATTACTAGCCGACACCATCCAAAAAAGCAAGCAGGAAATTCAAGATGACATAGATGAAGTCTATAGACTCCACCCAAACTATGCAAGGCGACACAAACTACCAAGGCATGTGAGGTTAGCTAGGAAAATGACAAGAGATGAAATATATAGGACAAGGGATGAATCCATGATCTACAAAGGAAAAGAGATTATAACCCTAAAACAAATTCCAAGAAGAATTTGGGAACAAAGAAGACACTATCACTTCCTCTCCTCGCAACTGGTCAAGTATAAGGTGCTCTTCAGGTAGCTCATTCCGGAAAGTGTGCTGATTACGTGGCAAGGTAAGAAATTCAAAACTGATATCCTGGACAAAGAGCAGGAGGTTTATGAACACCATTTAGCTGCAGAGGAAGAACTAGACAGCAGAGATGAGATAGAAAATAAGAGCCAAGAAGAACAGAAATTAGAAGGGAAAGAATCAGACCAAGACATGAGAGGACAGTCAGAAATGAAATGTTTGGAAAGAGAAGGCGTGAAAACAAGAACACAGAGAAACAAGGACAAACAGAGGACCGAGAACTGCACATAAACGATAAAATGGAGGAAGAAATTAAAGATGTTATCAACATCAATGGAATGAACTCACCAGCAAAAAGAAAACAAATATTAGTAAGACTACAAAAACAGAATATGGATACTATATGTCTACAAGAGGTACATATTAAGCAACATGGTAGTATTTTAGAATGCCCCAAAATTGAGAAACTCCACCTGTCCCTTGCTCAACAAAAGAAGAGAGGTAAAGCGATATATATATAAAAGAGTGGTTGAGCCCAAAGCAAATCTAAACTGATGATGGAAAACTGACTGAAATAACAACAAATTAAAAACAAATGTTGCTTATGGTAATATGTGCGCCAAATAACAATCAGAAGGACTTATACCACAAACTACACTGGAAAATAATAGAGATAGAAAATGAAAATATATGCCTAATAGGAGATTTTAATAAGAAGTGAAGAACTTTGCCAAATACATTCTTCGAGATGACGCAAGAACTTAATTTACAGGATACATGGAGATAACTAAATCCAAAGAAGAACCAATATACGTTTTTTTTTAAACCCTATAACTCTTGTCAAGAATTGACATGGTTTGGATGAATCTGGAATTAAGAAGGGACAAAGACGACATAGATGTAATGACAAATACTTGGGTGGATCATAGTCCCCTAAAAGTGAAGTGGAAGGGGCAGGGAAAGAGAAGAAGGTGGACTTTAAACCAAAGAGTTCTAAAGGAAAAACTATGTGCAAATGATGGGGAAAGAATTGGAATTATTTCTTAAAACAAAAAAGAACAAACAACATTGCAAAATTTGTGGGATACGACTAAAGCGTATATTCGGGGTTTAATGATCGCATATGTGGCACAAAGGAATAAGGAAAAGAGGAAACAGCAAACGATACTGCAGGAAGAGCTTAAAAAATTGTAACTCGTGTTACAAAAAGAACCCCAAAATGATAAAGGAGAAAGAGACTTAATAAAACACAAAATAAATTTAATGACACAAGAAGAAAGGGCACAAAATCTCAAAATGGCAAAATATGGCTTCTACACGGAACAAGAAGAGCTTGATAAAATAATACAGGGGGCTGAAGAAAAATGATAACTAAAGCATAGAATTACTTCCTGAGATTTAAAATGAAAGAAGAAATGGTCAAGGAAACTATGATAATTTGGGCAAAAAAGGTTGGCTACCTATAAAGGAAATGTATATAAAATGTTTTATCGTTGGCATTTACCCCCAGCAACATTAGCGAAAATGTTCCCAAATAGATTGGCAGAATGTTGGAGATGTAAGCATAAACAAGATACATTTTTTTATATCTGGTGGACATGCATAGAAGCAGGAAATACTGGAGTAAAATAAGGAAATGGCTAGAGGAAGTTATGAAACAAAAGATTAAGTTGAAACCAGAATTATTTCTACTAGGTATAATAAAAGGAAACTTAAGTAAGAAAATTCAGTATATTATACTCCACATAACAACTGTGGCTAGAATTGTCTATGCACAAAATTGAAAACAGGACAACACTCCCTCAGAGGGTGTGGTGATAAAAAAGGGTGCTTGACTATGTAGAGATGCTTAGACTAACTATTAAAAGACAAAGAAATTGAATACTATATGATCTGGGACTTATGGTATGAATGGTTAGAAAATGGATCTAAAGATTATACGTAACAGGTATAGTAAGATGAATGGGAAATACATGTATTTGTATCTGTGAAAAGCTAAAATATATATGTAAGAGTATAGATATAAAAACTATATATAGTGGAAAGGAAGAAAAATGAATATACTATTGTGTAATTATGACTGATATCGATACTGAAGCGCTGTAAAAATTGGAAATGTGGTGTAAATGGTGAAATATGCTTAATAAAAATGTTTTTTTAAAAATGAGGACCCAGCTTTTGGGGGGCAATATTGCACATTGCACACTGCTCAGAGAGTGCTGTAAAGCACTATGGAACCGTACACAAGTCTAAATGCTATTGCTGGTACTGTTAGTCAGGTAATTGCAAACAGCCAAGCTCAAAGAGCACCAGGGAGACCATTGTTCAACCTGGAGCTGCATATAAATAGTCCTTGACTTACGACCACAATTGAGCCCAAAATTACCATTGCTAAACAAGAAAGTTGTTAAGTGAGCTTTGCCCCAATTTACAGCCTTTCTTGCCACAGTTGTTAAGTGAATCACTGCAATTGTTAAGTTAGTAAAATGGTTTTAAATGATTCTGGCTTCCCCATTGACTTCACAAGACCCTGGGACACTGCAACTGTCATAAATATAAGTCAGTTGCTAAGTGTTAAAAATTTTGATCACGTGACCATAGGGTTGCTGCAATAGTTATAAGTGTGAAAAACAGTCAAGTCACTTTTTTCAGTGCCATTGTAGCTTCAAATAGTCACTAAACCAACACAATTATCAAATTTGTGGATGACACAAAAGCGGTTGGGCTCATTAATAAGAACAATAAGTGCTTATAGAAAGGAAGCACAAAGGCTGACACAGTGGTGTAAAGAAAATAATCTCACACTTAACACCAAAAAAACTAAAGAACTTATAATTGACTTCAGGAGGATGTACATTTACCATTGTACATAAATGGTGAGGAGGTGGAGAGGGTAGTTTAAATTTCTGGGCACTCGGAGACCTCATGGACTATGAATGCTAACATGCTTGTAAAGAAGGCACAGAAGAGTTTGTACTTCCTGAGAATGCTCAGGAAGATAAATCTATCTCAGCCTCTACTTCTGTCGTACTACCACAGCACCATTGACAGCGTCCTGACATACGGCATTCTTGCAAGGAGCAGCTCTGTAGCAGACAAAAAAGCTCTGTAGAGAATCATTAAAACTGCCCAGAATATCATCGGGCTCCAGCTACCAGCCCTGGATGACATCTTCGCATCTCGCTGTTTGAGGAAGTTGCACAACATTCTCAGAGACGCTTCCCATCCTGCTCACAATCTTTGTGAACTGTTGCCTTCTGGCAGAAGATACAGAACTATTAAAACTCGGACCACATGTTTTCTGAACAGTTTTTATCCCAGAGCTATAATTGCACAATGAACTTAAGGATCATCATCAGTGAGCTGTTGGACAGGATTACTTGGTCTGTTGTGTGGATGCTTGTGTGCTTTTAGGGGGTGAGGAATTTTGGTGGGTGCAGGGGTGTTTGGGGATTGTCGTGTGTGTGCGTGTTGGGTCTGGTCTCTGGATGTTATATGAATTTCATTGTATGTATACTATGTACATACATACATACAATGACAACAAATTATTATAGTTATTAATTATTATAAGTATAGTTATTATTAATATTGTTATTATTATTATTATTAGAATGATTTTAAATCAATAACTACCTGTAATCTCTTCTCTTGGGTTCATTATTCATTATGGTGTTCAATGGGCTTGCCATATTTTCAGAATGAGATGAAAGAGAGGAAGAAAGAGGAAAATTTGTTTTTTTTATAATTTTGCTTATTTAAGGTGGATTTCTGGAAGGCATTGGGATTATGCCCATTTCTGTGAAGCCAGTGGGTTTTAAGGAGGGGTGTATGGATACTTTATTTGAAGATGTGGTTCTGTTCCTAAGCATGGGGGTTGGATTGTCAGAGCCCATGAGGTAGTTCTTTTAATTATTGCTTTGTTAGTTTATAGTTGGCTTCTGGTTATGCATTTTTAATGCAGTTAGCTGCCCAGAATTTTAGAGTTGATATGGTTGACTATATGGAAGGAAGGGAGGAAACAAAATGTTTCAGATTGAAACAAATACTTTTTAATTGAAAGAACAAAACTGTCTACTCTGAACATTTGTTTTGTGTTTTGAGCCTGACACACTTCCAAGAATAATTAGAACAGTACTTCCTGCTCTTAAAACAGGCTGTTTCAGATCTGAAACGGCTGCAACTTGAAATATTTCAACACTTGCACTCCTTTACTCTTAGAATATTCACTTACAAATAATGAATGCAGAAACAAAAGCAATGTCCCCTTTCTTAGCCCTGAAACCCAGCTCACTCACTCTCAGCCCAGCCTATCTCACAGGGTTATTGTTGTGGGGAAAATAGAAGGTGTGTTGGATATGTTCGCCCCTTTGAGTTATGGAAGGGGAGGAGTGGGAAGGAAGGAAAGAAGGAGTCGCTTCCTGTACAGCTACCTGAGTAAACAAGCATGTAATCATTACGTTTTTTTAAATAAAGATGAGGGGCAGGTCAGCTCCAAGTTACTGTATACATTTCTGCTCTTTGATGCTATTCTTGGTGCTTTCTCCAGGTGGCGATGTTGCACTGCAGGGAGCAAATACTAATGTCCCCAGAGGATGGATAAGCTTCAGTTCTGCTCTGTAAATGGTGACTTGTTTGGAAAAGGTTTTGAGCTATAGCATGAGAAAGGGAATAGAAATGTCTCACTCTTCAGGGCAGAAGGAAGAATGCAGAATGCTTCTCTTTGTTCCAGATAAGATTTATCCAACGTGACACCCTCTAGAAGTGTGGAATTATACCTTTCAGCGTGTCTCTGGAGAACACAGAACTGGAGAAAGCTGTTCCAGGGTTTTTCCTTACATTTCCAAAAATGGGATCTTTGCAAACAATATTTATTTATCTGATTTTTATCCTGCCTTTACTTTATAAGTTACACAGAGTAGCAAACATGCACAATACGTCCTTCCTTTTCCTCCCTCCCCCCTGCCCAACAACAGCCTTATGAGGTTGGCTGGGCTCAGAGAATGGCTGTCCCAGTCACCCAGCCAGCTTTCATGCCTAGGAAAGGACTAGAATTCATAGTCTCCTGGTTTCTAGGCTAGCACCTTCACCACTACACCAAACTGGTTCTCTCTTTTCTTTTCTTCCCTGCCAGGTTTGGAGCTTCGGTTAGGGAGCTGAGGAAATAGTTTATAGTAGATAAAGTAAATAACTGTGAATGCCATGTGGTTCAGTTTTACCGTTGCCTGTGTGAGGTTGTGTGACTGGATGCTTTGTGTGACTTTGCTCTGATGGTAGGAGCGAAGGTTAAGTCAGTGTTTATCTATCTCGGCAAAAAGTCTATGGAGATGATTCTCAGTCATCCAGGTCCTGGTTGTCCCAAAGGTGCTTTTTCAGGAGGCAACTTGAACATTCTTGTTTTTTCTTTGAAGGCGTTTCGTTTCTCATCCAAGAAGCCTCTTCAGCTCTGACTGGATTGTGGGGAATGGAAGGATTTAGGTTCCCGTGAACTCAGTGGTCATTTGCAATCTTTTAGAGAGTCATTGAGGCCACTTGGAGGTGTCTCTGTATTCTCAGGATCACCTGAGTAGAGCAAATGGTGTGAAGCCTTTTTGGCTGCTGGATGTTTTCTTCCCTGTGTCCCTTCCCTGTTGAAGACAGGCATTGTCTGTTGGGAATCACTCTATGTTGTCTGCATCTCAAACTGAAGTGCAAATGGTTTCTTCTTGGCTCTCTAAATGAATGCAAATGACCAGCTGTCTGCAAGGAATATAAATTCTTCCATTCCCCACCATCCAGTTAGGCAGAACTGAAGAAGCTTCTTGGGTGAGAAGCAAAATGTCTTCAAAGAAAAAACAATGCCCAGTTGCCTCCTGAAAAAACACCTCTGGGTCTATCGTGGCAACTTATCAGATGCATAGAATTCTGATGATGCGTCTTGGATGAGAAGCGAAATGTCTTTTTCTCTCGCAAGGACAAAACAGTTCAGTTGTCTTTTGAAAAAGCATCTTTGAGACAACTATTATCTTGTCTATTTTTAATGGTGCCACCCTTTCTTCTCTGCAGGTTGTGAGGCCGTGCTGGACTGGCTGAGGCACTCATATTGGAGCTGCCAACTGGGCAATAATTTAGTTGAAGAAGGTGAGGAGGAAACGGAGGAATCGTCAGAGGCGGATGGCGAAGATGAGATGGACAGCAGTCAAGATGATCTGGAGAAGACGCCAGATGAGCAGAAACACCAAGAACTCTGTGGTAGGTGTATTCAGATCTGTTGTTTCTTCTTTCTGCATTAATGTTTTTCTAAAGGATTCTTTTTTTCCCAAAATTTCTCTCCCCCAGGAAAAGTCAGAGATGTTTTGACTTCGTTTAAAAATCAACAACTTGAGGTAAGCTCTCTAGATTCTTAATCAGACTAGCAATTTTTGTTTCCATTGAAAATTCTTCAAACAATTAAAGTATAAGTGAAAAAAAAATAAAGTATGAATTCAAGATGTTTTGCTATGATTAAAATCTTACAGTTTGGACTTTCTGATACAAGGACAAAGCAATGTCTCCTGATTTGTAATCCTCAACTTAGAGCCAGATACTTAGCAACCATTCAAAATTCCAACCTTCCTGAAAAAGAGGGCACCTGGATCCAAAGTTCTTACTGTCACACAAACACCCACATGACCACACTTTGAGTGCTCTGCAACACAGCCGCCTATACAGTCACTTGCAATGTCCCATGGGTTACGCGACCAATGTTTATGGTGGTTTTGCTAAAAAGCAGCACTTCCAGTTTTGGGCAAAACCACATCTGCGACAAACAATGGGATCACACTAAACAACTGTAGAATTTGCTTAATGCTCACTGCAGGAAAAAGTAAAATCAGGTTGTCATGTGACCATCATGACATATGACTGTAATGGCAGGCTCTATTATGGTCATATGTTGGGGACTACCTGATACTTTTTCCACATCTTTGAATGTTCCTGGAATTGGAAGAAGTAAGTTCAGAGAACGTCCAAAGGTGCTTTTTTCAGGAGACAACTGGACTTTTTTGTTTTTCCTTTGAAGACGTTTCCCTTTTCATGCAAGAAGCTTCTTCAGCTCTGACAGGATTGTTTCCCCACTATCCTGTCAGAGCTGAAGAAGCTTCTTGAATGAGAAGCGAAACGTCTTCAAAGAAAAAAACAAAACCCAGTTACCTCCTGAAAAAAGCACCTTTGGGACAACCATGACCTAGATGACTGAGAATGTCTACAGAAGTTCAGAGAATGAATTTCTTCTCTACAGAAGTTCAGAGAATGAAAGCCACAGTTAGAATGTCTGTGGAGATTAAGTCATCCATGTCATGGTTGTCCCAAAGGCATGCTTTCAAAAGGCAACTGGACTTTGTTTTTCCTTGAAGACATATTATAATTTATATTCCTTAGTGCTAATGATCAGATAATTTCAAGGGATATAAATCCTTCCATTTGCCACCATTCAGTCAGAATTGAAGAAGCTTCTTGGATGAGAAGTGAAACGTCTTCAAGGAAAAACAAAGAAAGTCCACTTACCTTTTGTTAGAATGACATATAGAGCAGCTAAAAGGTTTAAAATAGGAAGAGGAGTGTGCATATTGTCCCACTGTCCATTTAACATATATGCAGAATATATCAACATTGGATTAAAAGAAATTGGAATTAACATTGCTCTATATCAACAATCTGATATATGTTATTGGACACAAGGAAAAGGAATCT
Source organism: Pseudonaja textilis (assembly GCF_900518735.1). Next base: position 15,681,514 of record NW_020769328.1, on the reverse strand, counting down.
CTTTGGATATGAAAGAAATTAGTGTAAACATCAAGCTGCTGCTCAATAGGGGTGTTGTTGCTTTTTTTAGAAAACTTTATGTTTATGTCAATAGGCAGGGCCTACTTAATGCAGAGAGTCAGAGAGTTGAAATAGTAGTAAGCTCAAAAATTCTTAGGGATGATGACTAGAGCCGTGAAATAAAGAGGTGTCCTTGCTTGAGATAAAGGCTACAACAGATCTAGATTGAAAATTAAGATACACAGACATCAAACCAAAAACAAATGTATATAAGGTTTTCCCCACAAAGGAAGGGAAAACTTGCATGTCCCTGGATAGTGTTGCCAATCAGGGTCGGTTTACTTTTCTGAGCTTTCGGAGTCGTGCTGGAGATTCCTCAGGGAATCTCTCTCTAGCAGAATGTGTGCTTTGGGCTATTCTGTGTTCCTTGACAATGGGTTGCAGCAAGAGACCAAAAGCTTGGAAGACTAAACCTCTGGTCCCTGTGGCCTACCCAGATTGGATCCTGCAAGGTTTTCCCCAGCTACAAATGTAGCTTTAAAAGCTGGGCCATCAAAAAGACTGTGACAAAAACATTGCTCTTGAAATGCGGTGCTGGTTGAGAATATCTTGGACCTGGAGAATATGACTTGCTAAGCACACTGCTCGTTGGAAGCAGTTTTTGCAAAACTAAAGTTTAACTCTTGCATGCATCAGGTAAAGGCCTGGGTCCTGGAAAAAAAATCCTTAGGCTTGCAGAAATAGAAGGCTAGATGGAGAGATGCCATCACTGAGAACATAAAGCTGTGTTTTCAAAAAAACCAAAGCGACTGACAGTCCTGGTAATTAAGTTTCTTGGACACAAACAGAAGTGGCAACAAAAGTAATGTAGGGAATTAAACTAATACGGGTAGTCCTCAATGTACGACCATAATTGAGCCGAAAATTTCTGTTGCTAAGATAGTTGTTAAGTGAATTTCCCTCCATTTTATGACTTTTCTTGCCACAGTTGTAAAGTGAATCACTGCAGTTGTAATGGTAGTGATGTGGTCATTAAGTGACCCCAGCTTCCCCACTGACTGCTTGTCAGAAGGTCACAAAAAGTAATCACCTGATTCTGAGACATTGCAACCGTCATAAATATGGGTCAGTTGCCAACCGGTATAAGCGTGAAAAACTCATAAGTCACTTGGTCATAATGACTTACATCCTGTCCGTAAGGCAGCTGGCGCAATTCACGTACAACACTAGGCCCAAACAGACTTACAACCCCATGATGGCAAACTTATGCCACATGTGCCAGAAATGGCATGCAGAACCATCTCTCCGGGCACGCCAGCCGTTGCCCATTGTTCTTCTGGGTTTTGGCACGCATGAGCGCTGGAAACCAGAAGAGCAGCTGCCCGGCACGCATGTGTGCACCGGCCAGCTGGTCTCTGTGCACACATGCGTGTTAGAAAATGGAAGACCAGGTGGCTGGTGCACATGTGGGTGCTGGCAAGCCGAGCTCCCATTTCCGCACTCAGTGCTTTAACCCAACATGTGAATCTAGCCAATCCCGTCCATTGATTGATTGATGTGCTGCTTCTTCATTGTTGCCTTAGGTTCTCAGGCAGCAGCCAGATGTCAATCAAGCTTGCAGAATTTGGAGCATAGCTACTTCAGAGGTGGAGTGGGTTGTGGCTCAAATGAAAGATTTATTACAAGAGAACAGGTTGGTGGATTTCAATTCTTAGAATTTCTGAGTCAGCCATAACAATCTCCCTTGTAGTTTTTTTTTAAATATCCCTGCAAGTAAAAACCTTACTGAAGTAAGAAGAGAGTGTCTTGTCTTGTTGTGTCTTCTCCTTTTGTGCTACTTTTTTCCTTTTTTAAAAAAATATGAGATTCAGAGAGTGCTGACTAAAGCAATACAGGCTGTTTTATCCTCAAAGCCTGGATGTCCATACAGGAAGAGGTAGATTCCAATTTAAGGCTTTTTAGAAGTCCATTTTCTCCAAGGTACTAATGCTCTCTGAGGTACTAATACCATTCTATAAAGCTTTAGTAAGACCACACCCAGAATACTGCATCCAGTTTTGGTCACCATACAATAAAAAAGATGTTGAGACCCTAGAAAAAGTGCAGAGAAGAGCAACCAAGATGATTAGGGGACTGAAGACGAACACACGACACAACAGTTGCCAGTACTCTACATGGCTAATCTACTGAAGAGAAGGACCAGGGGAGACATGATAGCAGTGTTCCAATATTTTAGGGACTGTCACAGAGAGGTGGAGGTCAACCTATTTTCCACCTGAAGGCTAGACAAGTAATAATGCATGGAAATTGATCAAGGAGAGATTCTATAGAGATTCTAATAAGGAGAAATTCTAATAAGGAGAAATTTTCTGACAGTGAGAACCAGCTTGCCTTCAGAAGTTGTGGGAGCTTCATCACTGGAAGCTTTCAGGAGAAATTGGAGAGCCATATGTCAGAAATGGTGAAGGGTCTCCTGCTTGGGTGGAGGGTTGGACTAGACCGCCTACAAGGTCCCTTCCAAGTCTGTTACTCTACTCTACTCTACTCCACTCTACTCCACTCTTGTCATTTTGCCTTATAAATACATATTTCAGATTTTAGGTTCAGTTAGAATGCACTTAGGAACATTTCTGTGTGTAATACAAATGCAGCCAAACCATGTGCAGGGTTGCGTCAATGAAATGGAAGAGAGCAGAGTTGGCAGTAGAAATTTGGCATTTAAGACTGAACATTTCAGTGAGTTGCGCCTGGTTTTACAGCCTTTTCTGCTGTGGTCGTTAAACAAATTACACTTGTTAAGTGAAGCATGTGGTCATTAAGTGAATCGGGTTTCTCTCATTGATTTTACTTGTTGGAAGTTCGCTAGAAAGGTTGCAAATGGTATTCATATGACCCCAGGATGCTGCAACCATCTTATTCCATGCCAGTGAGGTCCCAAATTTTGACTACGTCACCATGGAAATGCTACAATCGTCATGTGTGAGGACCAGTCTGAACTTTTATCAGTATCGTAACTTCAAACAGTCACTAAACGAATGGATATAGGCTTGAGGGCTGCCTGTAATGACTTAAAACACATTGCAGGTAGCCTTCAACTTACAACCATAGTTGAGCCCAACATTTCTGTTGCTAAGTGAAACAGAAGTTTTTCTCCATATTATGACTTTTTTTGCCCCCATTGTTCAGTGAATCATTGCAGTTGGTAAATTAGTAACATGGTTGTTAAGTGAATCTGGCTTCCCCATGGACTTTGCTAGTCAGGTCACAAAACACAGGACCCTGGGACACTGCAACCATCATAAATATGAACCAGTCCCCATGCATTCAAGTTTTCATCTTGTGATCATGGGGATGCTACAAATGTCATAATTGTGAAAAACGGTCATAAGTCACTTTTTTCAGTGCCGTTGTAACTTTGAACGGTCATTAACGGTCATTAAATGAACAGTTGAAGTCCACAGGTCTTAACAATTGCCAAGGTTGGACACCCTTGCTTTAGATAGAAATGGCCTTGTAAGAAGTAATTCATTGTTTTCATTTGGGTAAGGGTGCAGGTTACATATAATTTATACAAAAAGGTTTCTGCAGTATACATAGCAGATTTGCTGATAAGCACGGCAAGGCCAGCATGTTTTGGTTAGCCCAGCTCATCTTCCTAGCTACTCAGCATCAATACTTTCTGTTTGTACGAAAGGAAAGAGGAAGGAAATCCTGGGAGGTTTTTAAGCTGCTCGCATCACCCTGTGATTTTGCAATACATTGCTGGATTTCCTGGTTGAGGGACTTTGACAAAGTGTGAACTTCCTCAAGTCCTGGAAATGTAAAGGGAAAAACATCCTAATTCTTTGTAGAGTGGTTTTGGAAATTAGCAGGTTTTAAATTGTTTATGGGGAAAAAAACAGCCTGGCTGTTGTGGTATAGAGCAGAGAAATTTATAGGATGTATATCTCTCCTTAATTCCTTTTTGGAGTCTCCAGCCAAAAATATGCTAGCAAATTTAAAACACAAAGAAACAGCAATGTGAATCCCATTGTTTTTCAGTACAGCAATAAAGAATAACTGTGTCCAAATATATTGGCTTTATGTATAAAGAAAATCCCTTCTAAAATACAGGGGGTCCTCGACCCAGGACTACAACTAAGCCCAAAATGTCTATTGTTAAGCGAGATTTGTTAAGTGAGTTTTGCCCCATTTTACGATTTTTCTTGTCAGAGTTGTTAAGTCAGTCGGCGCAGTTAAATTAGTAATAAAGTTGTTAAGTGAATCTGACTATCCCCATCGACTTTGCTTCTCATAAGATCATCATAAATATGAGTCAGTTGCCAAGCATCTGAATTTTAATCACATGACCATGAAGATGCTGCAACTGTCGTAAGTGTCAATAATGGTAATTATTCCCTTTTTTCAGGACCATTGTAACTTCAGTCACTAAATGAACTGTTGCAAGTCGAGGACTACCTGTAAAGGAAGGGAGGAGAAATTCAGCAGAAATGAATACCAGTTTACTAAATAACAATTGTCAATATTGTCAATAACAAATTCAAAATGTCTGGATAGTGGATGTAGCAGTAATCTAGAGATAGCAAAATAGAAGAGACAGAACAGGACAATATAGCAAAATAGAAAAACCTGCAGAAAGAGAACAACTGTGGCAAAAGAAAGCAAAGTTATTGATAGGCGTTGATAGGCATGTAGGGTGCAATCCCAAAACAACTGGTACACCACTGGCACTGACCAATAGCCTTAGCATTGACAAAATCACCATTAGTCAATTGCGAAAGGCAGCTTTACTTGGGAGTAGCTTAAATCCTGTGATGGTACCTTTAATATTATTAAACAGTGACATCAGTCTGTCCCAGATCTCTGGGAAGGACTCAGTAGATGCGGGGGGAGGGGAATGCCAAATCCAGTCTGAATATCGAGCCGACTAGATATTAATCATAATATGCCGACCATAATAATGCTGTGGAAGATCCTAGAAAATACTCACTGGGCTTTACAATTCCTATAGGGAAGTTGTGGCTGAGACGTTGCTCGAAGATGGCTTTCTCATTCCAACTGCTGACACTTTACAGATCTTGAATATTCCTCCTCAAGGTTGGTGTATCAAGTTGCTTTTTTCCCTTTGGTCAAACAAGCAAAGTTCTCCAACCATTGGCCATTCAGAATCTGTGTAGATTAACTGCACTGGATCCTGGCAATCAATTTAATTGTCTGCGCAGTATGGCCACTCCATTCAAACACTCAAAGCGATTACTGGGACCGGCTTGTTAAGATAAAAACCAAAGCTTCAAATTCAAGAGGTTTTGGCTGATTTTCTAAAGGCATAGGTTTTAATTTTAATTTAATCATCTGAAACTACCAAACACTCTCTACCAGATCAGTAGGACTCTGATAGTGGGACATGATCAGAAACGTTTCTCCTGTAGGTTTTAACTTTCAGGCAGTTTGGAAGAGAGAATAATGGTCCCTTGGATAACATCTCAAATAATAGAAAGAAATCTTGCTCTACATAGTGAAAAACTAGTTCATACTAGTGAAGAATTCAAAAATTGAAGGAAAAAGTAACTTATCTATTTTCCTTCACTGAGATTGGTTGGTGGTCTAGGCCGAGGGTCTTCAAACTTGGCAAGTTTAAGATTTGTGGACTTCAGCTCCCAGAATTCCTGAGCTAACATGACTGGAGGAGGAATTCAGGGAGTCTTAAAGCTATCAGGTTTGAAGACCCCTGGTCTATGCCCTCTGACCCCCAGTCATCCTAAATTATTTTTACATTTGCAACTCTTTTAAATTATTTATCTTCCAAGCAAATGTTTGCCCAAGAGCTCATCTATTTCATTTTTCCTGCCCTTTTTAAAGTAGCAATCACTTATTTGTTGATGTTTGTCCTTACACTTCTCTCTCTCTCTCTCTTTAAAACTAGGAATATTTATTATGGTTGTATTTTCTTGTCTCCCAAGGAATTAATATCAAATTTTAATTTTCTAATCTTTAAGGACACTGAGGACAGGGTATTATTGTTCATATATAATATTCACTTTTTATTTTTCTACCCCGCCCGTCTTTTGTCTTGTCATTTGGAGTGTAGAAACTCACAAGTGGGATTTTAAGATCCCTCGAGCATTTCTTCGTTTCTGGCAGCCCCTGCTTAGAGGTTTGCACTCCAAACATTTCACTCAGACTCTACTGGAGAAAATGTTTGATGATTTGAAGGCACACGCAAGGATTTCGTCACTTCGGTCTCAGTACCTCATCAACTGGATCACAAAAATTCTGAAGGCTAACTTGCCAGTTAGTAAGTATTGGGAGGTGTTCAGACAAGATTTTCACTTAGCATTATTCTCTTTATCAGTGTGAGGGTTGATGACAAACATAATTAGAGGGCTAGTCATGTTTTCCCATTGATCTTATTTGCATGACCTTTCATGGAATCTCCGCAAAAAGAAATAGAAGAAAAGCTCAAAAATCAGGTGTGAATGACAATTTTTTTTAAAGCGTGGCGGTTAATTTGGAAAAATCATTAGCAGAAAAACAGGTTGCATGATGCTCCAATGAAAGCTTTTGTGTTCTGCAAAAATATATCCTCACTTATGCATGAAAATACAAAAAACTTAAAGTACGATTTAATTTAGCAAAGATGTAAGATAACATTCTTTGTAGTTATCCTTATCAGGACAGGAATTGAGCAAAGGGTACATTAAATACCAGTACATTTTGTGAATATGTTTGTGGTATTTTTATCACATTTGTGTAGCAAGCTGTATTCTGAAAGCTTGTCTTAAAAAGGCAAAACAAGTGGACAACAGGTTTCCAGATTCTGGTGTGATCAGCAACCAAGTCTGTCCTTTGGCTGCACATTATGTTTTTTTTTCATGTTTTATTTATTTTATTTATGTAACATGTAAAAATCAATTTCAATCAATCAGTATGTTGTCTGGGTACAATTATTTTTAAGCAATCATAAGTTGTTTACAATGATATTTTCACAATCTGTCGGATCTCATCGCTTTTCAATTGTTGTGCAAATACAATTCTGGCTGCAGTTAATACATGTAAAATTAAGGATATATTTCTTTTATCATACTTTTCCGGCAGGATGCCCAGTAAGGATATTTCTGGTTTCAAATCTATATGCTGCTTTTATCATTTTTTCCAACCAAGTATGTAGTTTCATCCAATATCTTTTAGCTTTTGGGCATGTCCACCACATATGGTAATATGAACCAAGTATCTGATTAGACTTCCAACATTTAGCAGAGCTTTTTAAACATTTTTGCCAATCTTGTTGGTGAAAAGTGCCTTCTGTAAAATATTTTATATACATTTTCTTTGACATAGTTGACATAGATAATTTAACATTTCTATCCCATAATTTCTGCCATTTGTCCAGTTCTATTGCATATCCAAATTTTTTAGCCCAAACTATCATTGTCTCTTTTACTTGTTCACTTTCCAGTTTGTTACTTATATTTTCTTTATTAATTTTTCATCCGTTCCAGTTAATATCTAGTTCAATTCTGTTAATTCTTTATTAAAACATTTTAGTGTCTTTCTCATATCGAGATTGTATCTGCATTTGTGGCCACCATGCTATACTCATCCCTTTACTATTGAGTTCTTGCTTAGTTTTTAATTCCCTCTTTTCATTCAAAATGTCTTTATATCTTATATTAATGGCATTAGGATGTATCAGTACTTCCATTGTAGAAAGCCAGACTGGTATTTTCAGATAATGTTGTTCTTTAATTTTTACCCATACTGATAGCAATGCATTTTTAATATAGTCTTTGGAAATAGCTATGTTTTTTATACTTCCCATACAATTAGAAAGCATGCCAACCTAATTGAAGATTATATCCTTCTAAAGTTAATAGTCTTTTATGCCCCAAATTTATCCATTCTTTCACCCATGTATGTATCGAGGCCTGATAATATAATTCTCAATCTGGTTACCCAAAGCCCCCTCTTTTTTTTAGAATCTTGCAACATTTTCAGACTTAATCTTGCTTTTTTCCCTAAGCAAATATATCTTAATATTATTTTATTTAATTCTTCAAAATATTTTCCCATTTTATTGGTATTGTTTGAAATAAATATAATAATCTTGGTAAAATATTCATTTTTACAGTAGCTATTCTTTCCGCCACCAACAACTGCAAATTTTTCTATTTCTCCAAATCTAATTTGATTTATTGCATCAGTTTCATATAATTATCCTCTTTAATCGTTACACATTTTGCTGTTGGTTGTATCCCTAAGAACTTTACTTTCTTAACTATTTATATATCAATTTTTTACATCAGCACTCTTCTATGTATTTGTAAGATTTTTAATCTTAATATTTTTGTCTTTTCTTGTTTATTTTCAATCCTGCAACTTCCCCATAGTCTTCTATCTTTTTAATTAATTTCGGTCCAGTTTCTAGTGGGACTTCTAATATAAACACCAAATCATCAGCAAAGGCGTGTAACTTATATTTCTCTTTTTAAATTTCCATTCCTTTTATCTCTTCATCTTGTCTAACTTTTCTAGTTAACAGTCCAAGGTCAATATAAATAGTAGAGGGAATAGTGGACATCCCTGTCTTGTGCCTTTTTTTGTATCAAAATTCCGTCATGTCCCCATTTACCAACACCTTGTTATGTCTCACCTGTACCAACGAGGTGAGAAGTCCAAATTTCCAACTGAATACAAGCAAGCAAGTCCAGTAATTACAGGGTTAAATTTCTTGAGCCAATAAATTTCTTGGCAGTCTCATACACGCTGTCTGCCAAGTCTGACAAGAAAGCAGGAATATAAATCACAAGCTGTCACCACACACAGGATACTCCGAAGCTTCTCTCAATAAGTAACACGTTGTCCCGAACAAGTTCCCAGAGCGAACACACCCACTTTTGTACCCTGTGGGGCGTGTCAGTCCCTCATCTCAGTCTCTGATTCGTCCCTTCTTTCTGCGTTGCAGCTCGCGCTTTTGCCTGCGCCGTTGCCTTGCATCAAGCCAGCATTCCTCTGCTGGATTCTCAGTCAGAAACTCTGATACGCCCTCCTCCTTTTCCTGATTAGCCTCAGGTCTTCCCTCTTGGTTATCTGCCGACACCTGAGGCACAATCAGGGAGGAAGGCATTGCCGAAGAGAAAGGTCCTGGGGAGGAAGGCATTTCCAAATCCTCCTCTTCCCCATTGTCCGAGTCTTCGTCCTCTAACAATGCAGGCTCAAACCTCAGAGCCACAACACACCTTATCTGGTTGTTTGTGATATATTGCTTTAATCATATTAATCTCTCCCCAAAGTCCATGCATTTTAATTGTAATAACATAAATTGCCAATTAATGTTATCAAATGCTTTCTGTGCATCTAGAAAAACCAATGCCATTTGTCTTCCAGGATTCCATAATAGTCCAATGTGTTTAAAATCATTCTCATATTGTTTTTAATCTGCCTCTTTGGCAAAAATCCATTCTGATCTGCATGTATAAATTCATTCAAAATCCTTTTTAATCTCTCTGCTATTATTAAAGCATATATTTTGTAGTCCACATTCAGTAAGGATATTGGCCTATAATTCTTTATCTGTATTAAATTTGAGTAATCTTTCGGTATAAGAGTAATATTTGCATGAATTTGGTATTTTCCTTTCTAGCAGAACTTCCAACATAACTAGGCCTAATGTATCTTGTAATTGTTTATAAAATTATGTCGGTAGCCCATCGAGCCCTGGCATTTAATTATTCTTTTGTCTCTTAATTGCTTCTGTCAATTCCATCATAGTTATTCATTCATTCAGCATGACTTTAACAGTTTCAGATACTTTTAGGAAATTCAGATTGTTCCAAGTATTGTTGTATTCTGTTTTCAGGGATTTTCTCCTGATCATACAGTTTCCCATAATACTCTTGAATTATTATTTTTTATCCTCATTTTGATAATAAAGGATCCCTTTCTCATCTATTAGTCAATGTATCAGGTTCCCCTCCCTCTTCAGTTTATATGCCAATCATCTTCCTGGTATATTCGCATTTTCAAAAACGTTTTGTTTTACACTTTTGATTTTTTTTGTGCCAATTCTTTTTCTAATAGGTTCATTTTATGCTTTATTAAGTCTATTTGATTTTTCAACTTCTTTTTTGTGGTTCTTTCTGTAGTCCTAATTCTAATCTTTTATGTTCTTCTAACATGTTTTATTTTGTTTCTTCTTGTTGTTTTTCTTTTCCATGTAAGTTATGACTAATCCCCCGGTATACACTTTACAGTTTGCAGAGAAGTCTCTTCTTTCCTGTTCTCTTTAAAGAAAAAGTCCAGTTCTTTTTCCATACTTTGTATAAGTTCCTTATCTTGCAGTATTTCTTGGTTCAATGTCCATCTCAATTTTCTTTTTTTCCCTTTCCTTACAACTTTTACTGGATTATGATCTGTGTATTCTAAATATTTTGTCTATTCCAGCGAGGATTTCCTGCTTGCTTACCTCCAGTGCATCTGACATTTTTTCAGGAATGTCTTCCCCTTTTTCCTCAATATTCTGAAACCTCAAAAAGTATTCTGCATCTCCAATCATTTCTGCTCATGATTTTTCCAAATTAACTGCTGTGTTTTTAAAAATAAAACTGGCATTAATGCCTCGATTGCAACTGTATTAGTTAAAGCATTCCAGCTCAGCAGCTTCCCGATTGCTGCTTTAGCAATATTTTACAAGTAGTCCTCCATTTACAATAGTTCATTTAGTGACTGTTTTGAAGTTACAATGGCACTGAAAAAGAGTGATTGACTGTTTTTCACGCTTACAACCTTTGCATCATCCCCATTGTCAAGTGATCAAAATTCAGATGCTTGGCAACTGATTCATATTTATGACGGTTGCCGTGTCCTGGGGTCATGTGTTTCCCTTTTGCGAACTTCTGAGAAGCAAATTCAATGGGGAAGACAGATTCACTTAACAATCATGGTACTAACCTAACAACTGCAGTGATTCACTTAACAATTGTAGCGAGAAATGGGGCAAAACTCATTTAACAAATGTCTCACTTAGCAAAAGAAATTTTGGGCTCAATTGTGGTTGTACGTTAAGGACTTACCTTTATACACCAAAAGCAGGTTGAACACTGCACATGCTTTCGAAAGCGTCCACTATTGTTCAATTTAAGCTACCAATCCATAAAATTGTGATCATCTGAACCAAATTGAAAGTTGGACATTCACAGCACTAGACTGAAGTGTTGAAGTCTAGTTGGTAGTATGTTGCCCGCACTCACCCAGTGTGTGTGAACCCTAAGTAACACCCAGGATTAACTGAACAAATCCTTACTGAAACACGAAAGTGAATTTCTGTGGAGATTCTCAGCTATCCAGGTCATGGTTGTCCCAAAGGTGCTTTTTCAAAAGGTAACTGGACTTTCTTGGTTTTTCCTTGAAGACGTTTCGCTTCACATCCAAGAAGCTTCTTCAGTTCTGAAGTGTACAGTATGAATGCTAGACTGGACATTGATCAGCTTTGGTCAATGGACGTGCTCCTGTCTCCTTTCCCTGCTTCCATTTTATAGACGGAACTGGGGAGTGACCCCAATGCAACTGATGTTTGTGACATCTGAACTTCAACCTGTATCATTTTCACCTCTAAGCTTTTCTTGAGTTTGGTAGTGAGAGCCTTCCTTCTTGTTTTTTTCTTTCTTTCCATGATTCTGGATTAAGAAAAAAAGTTAAAGTCTTCCAAAACCAAGATGAAACAAAGCTGCTTGAGATTGTTCCATCACCATATTTCATTACAGTGGCTGAAGCTTCTCAGAGATTGCCTAGATGCGCCTTGCTGGGCCAGTCCTCACCTTTTGCATCTGTAAGTACATCAATAGAGTGGATCTGGGGCTACAAGGTGGCTTTTGTGGTTCTGGGGCAGAGGAAAGTGGCAGGAAGGCAAGTTTTGAATCTCCTCATTTTCGTTTTCATTGTTTCAAGACCCAAATTAAAACCTGGAAGATCTTAGAAAGAGGCTTGTTTCTCAGAGTCCATCAGCGGAGTTTCACTCAATCAGTAGTTCACTTTTTTTTTCAGTCATTGAGGCAATAAGAAAGGTTCAAAAAGTGCCAGAACCTAAGCAATGCAAATATTCATTTTGCAAGAATGTTCTTGAACACAGGTAGTCGACTTACAACCACTCAATTAAAGTTAAAATGGTGCTGAAAACTGTGACATGTATGACTGTTTTCCTCATGACCATTGCAAGGTCACGTGATAAAAATTTGGCCGCTTGGCAACTGACTCAAATTTATGATTATTGCAATGTCCTGGGGTCATGTGATAATCTTTTGTGACCTTTTGACAAGCAAAGTCAATGGGGAAGACAGATTCATTTAATAATCATGGTACTAATCTGCAGTGATTCATTTAACAATTGTGGCAAGAAATGTCATAAAATGGGGCAAAACTCACTTAAAATCTGCCTTGTCTAGTAACAGAAATATTGGACTCAATGGTGGCCATACATCGAGGACTACCTGTATGGATTTCTGACTGGTAAAGGGTCAAGAGGCACAGATGACCAGTGCAGGGAGCTCCCTTTAAGGTAGTAATAATTGAGTTTCCCTTTCTTGGTGAACTGCATATTAGCAGTTAGTCCTCGACTTTCTACAGTTCGTTAAGTGATTGTTGAAAGTTACAACAGCACTGGAAAAAAGTGACATGACCATTTTTCACACTTTACAACCATTGGAGCATCCCCATAGTCACGTGACCAAAATTTGGCTGCTTGGCATATTTGTGACAGTTGCTGTGTCCTGGGGTCACCCGTGATCCCCTTTTGTGGCCTTCTGACAACCAAAGTCAATGGGGAAGTCAGATTCAGTTAACAACCATGTTACTAACTTAACCCATGAAATGATTCACTTAACAGTTGTGGCAAGAATGGTCGTAAAATAGGGCAAAACCCACCGAACAACTGTTTGACTTATCACCCTAAATTGTGGTTGTAATTCGAGGACTACCTGTACAAATCTGATTTTGTTTGCCAGTATCCTGTTGAGTATGGAGCCCCCATTGCCAGCTGAGGCTCAGGAGAAGCTCCTCTACCTGACCTCTATTTACACCCAAGAAGATGGTGCTTTTCCCACTTCTGGTTCCACACTGGACGTTTGCAAGCAGCCCATTTACACTGTGGAGAGCTTGCTGAAGGTCAATGTTGCTGCTGCTGCTTCTGCCCACGAATTCTTGAAGAGAACATGGCGGACAGAGGTGTTGCCAGGAACGGTGAAACAGAAAGGGCTGGAAGAGGAGGAGGAGGAAGAGATGTACACTCAGTCACCGTCACAGCAAGAACCATTTTTCCTGGAAGACCCAGCAGCCTTGGCTGAAAAAAGAAAAGCTCTTCAGGGGGCAGCCTGGCAAGTCGGCTCAGGTAAAACCTGGCTTCTAATCCCCTGGGAGTTAGCATGTTTGGCATGTTCAGGGCAAAAAATGGGCCTGCGTGCTGGTTAGTCCATCCCTGAATGTCTTGTAGAAACAATTCTGTGGTTGGAAGGAGCAAAAATGGAGGAATGCTAACGGGGAGGAGGAAAGGAACATAGAGCTTAGGTAAACTATGCCCCGTAATAATTGCCTTTGATTAATGGGATGTCCCTTTTAATAGCATCTGTCTGTAGTCGAGAGCAAGCGTATGCAGTTCACGGGCTCCCTCTGGCCCTGGACAGCTAGTAATATGGCCTCCCAAGATGTTCTAAAAATGTAAAAAATAAAGTAAGATTGTTCTATTATGTAATGTGTATATAATATATATTAACTATAATATCTATTTTATATGTGGCTCAAGACAATTTCTCTTTACTCAGCGTGGCCCAGGCAAACCAAAAGCTAGGACATGACAGCCCTTTCTGAGCTCAGGAATTCTGGGAGTTGAAATTCTCAAGTCAGAAAGGGACCATCGTTCCCCACCTCTGGTCTAGAGGAAGAGGCCGTAGGTCTTCAAAGGTTGATCTCTGGTGTTTCTGTCCATGTAATATGTGTTACTTACCTAAAACCTTGGAGATCAGAAAAAAAAAAAAAACAAAGGTGGGAGCTTCTGAACATTGCTAACCCGCAAATCACCATCATTATTTGAACTGAACAAAATAAATCATAACTGGTGTGAAGTTAGATGGGAATAGAGTTGTGCATTCTTAGGAGGTAAAGCAACATGGGTAAGTAAGCTTTCTTTTTCTTTCTTTCCTTTTTCCTTCCTTCCTTCCCTCTTTCTCTCTCTTTCTCTCTCCTTTCTCTCTTTTTCTACAAGGGATAAGACCCTGCCCATCCTCTAAGACGGGTTTCAAACTCAAGGCCCACTGGCTGGATCCAGCCTGCGGGGTGCTTAGATCTGGCCTGCGGGGCCAACCTGTGAGGAAAGGAAAAAAAGAAACCTCGCCCAAGGACTGGCCTGTGGTGCCTCTGCTAGCGGAAACGAGGCACAGGCCATGCCCCGTTTTTAGCTTGGACGTCCTCCTGCAAAATCCCGCAGCAACCACAATTCCCTCACTGATCTGCTTTCTAGCTCTCTTCTCCAGCGTGCAGGGCAACAACAGAAGACTGTGGGACTACCAGTGGAAAAAAATATCAATCAGATCTTCTAACTTCGCGAGATCTTTTTACCCAAGAAGTTAGAAGGTCTGATTGCACTTTTTAAAAACATGATCTTCTTTTGTTGCCCTGCACTCAGGCAGCTGTGGAAAGCAGGTTAGTGAGGGAATTGTGGTTGCTCCAAGATGGGGTGAGGATTTTGCATTTTGATTGCTCATAAATGAGTAAGAACCAATAAAAGAGGAATGGAAAAGGCCATATCAGCATTTCTCAGTCTTGGCAAATTTAAGACTTAATGCTGCCTTGGTAATTGTGGCATTTGAAGTCCATGCACCTAACAGTTGCCAAAATTAAGAAGGATGGGTCTAGACTTTTAGGATTTTCCATTCCTGTTTTATTTAGAGTTTGGTGCAATTAAATAAATCAGTTGTGGTTTCCTTAATAAATAGTGATTAAAACAATAGTGATGAACCATTACTGGACTTTTTGTGAGAAACTGAAATTAAAAGTTGATCTGGGTTTTGATAATTAGATATGGGATTATGGAAATAATATCTTAGAATAAGAGTTCGATATGTATGTATGTATGTATGTATGTATGTATGTATATTTATTTATTTATTTATTTACTTACTTACTTACTTACTTACTTACTTACTTACTTATATCTGTACCAAAGAAACTTGGAAGTCATTCTTTTTTGGTTTTTCTTCTTTTCCTCTTTCTTTTTTACACTTTCTCTCTTTTTCTTTCCTGAGCCTTTTCTTTTTTCAAATCTGGTTTTTATTTGTTTATCCCTTAGCTTTGCGTTTTTTTTGATGTATGAAGGATCAAATGCTCAGCCATTATAATTCTACATTCCTTATTTACAGAAATCATATCAAAATTTAGAATGAAATCCATCTCCTATGAGGTCTGAGTCCCTCTAATCAAAAAGTGTTTTATCAATAGAAAAGAATATTTGTAGCTCAGGGTTGAAATGTGGGGTCCCTGGTGCTCTCTAAGCTTGATGGTTTTCTTGCAGGTGTTTTATTACCAAACTGGGTAACATCGTAAGCATTAGAAGGGAGTGGAGTTTGCTCTTATTTTCATATACTAGTAGCTCACCCTGTCAGTTGCTTCACAAACAACGTTTTGATTGGTGCCAGGTCTCTGCAGCCTCTGGCAGAGGAAGGCCCTCCCTCAAATCCTCTTTAAAACACAGAGTTTCCCAGCATTCCTTAGGAACCTCCAACATGCAAACTGTGGTTACTCGTCCTAAAATGAATCCTCTTTACCTGGAGCTTCAAAATTTGCTGTTTGCTGGGAAGGGTGTAACTAAAAGTCAGCCTACATTTGATTTTGAGGATATTTCTGCATAACCAAACATAAGTGTATTTTCTGTGCAGTTCACACTGGATCTGGATGTCACAAAGCAAAGCCCACATTTTGTAATTAGCCCCTGCGCCACATTTTGGCTGGCAGAGTGCTGTCACGCCCACCCTGGCCACGCGCCCCCAGCCACGCCTCCCCCCGGCCCTCCAAGGTCAAACACAACCCTGATGCAGCCCTCAATGAAATAAAGTTTGACACACCTGCTCTAAGATATCTAAGTTACTATTGGACAAAGGGAGCTTGGAGGTGTGGAATTGATAACTTCATATTGTTATATCTCTCAGGCAGTTAGACATTTAGGCTTCCCAGGTGGTGAACAGCCTGCTGTTGATAACCTATGCTTCTAACAATATGTAGAAAACCTATCCGTTCAGGCCTATCCCCAGTTAGGTTACCTGTAGGACCTCCGTTTTCCAACTGTCCCTGCTTTTTCTGTAATATCCAGGCTTGGTTTATTATCATCTCTCAAATAAGTGACCTAGTGGGACCCAGGGGGGACCCCAGCTTCTCTGCTGAGGACCTGCCATATGGAACATCATGTTCGTATGGCTGTGACTCCGTCTGTCCTTCCAACTAGGCCACACCATGGACTAGATGGACAAGGTTTGGTTCCAAGATGGGACCATTTCAGAAAGCCAACCTCCCTCAATTTCCAGTGGTATCAGAGCATTCTGAGAGTTGGAGTTCACAGGTCTAAAAGTTGCCAAGATTGGACCCTCCTGCTGTAGATTGTCCCCTTTTGGCTCAGTGCAGTGTTTGAACTCAGCTCCTATGACTTCCTGGGTGAGCTCTATCCATCGTTGGCTCTGCTTGATCTTGCTAAGCTCCATCCATTCCCTCCTCCCCTCCCCCACAGATGAACTGAAATGGAGAAATTTTCCTCTGGGAAAACTACCTGGCCAAACGGATGATCCCGATACCCTGTTGGTGGATAACTATACCATGATGTCGGCTCTTGACCAACTGGAGAATGGAGACAGGAAAACTTCCCCCAACAGTGTGTGAGTATTTCCCTAGAGATTGGGGGAATTTCTATTGTTGGAGAAGAGTTAATGTTACACCTCATGGAAAAAGAAGAGGGAGGCTAGTTCAGTCTTAGTAATGATTGATGAGGAAGGCTTTGGGGTGGTTGGCCTCTCTTGCCTGCTCCTCTCAATCTGAGATGCCTCTAAGGGCTACTATTAAAATAAAAAGGGAAAAATATAACTATGTTCTGAGCTCCTCGGTTAGAAGTACAGATAGTTCTTGACTTACAATGGTTCATTTAGTGACCCTTCAAAGTTACAATAGCACTGAAAAAGTGACTCGTGACCCCTTTTCATACTTTGCCCATTGCGGTATCCCCATGGGCACATGATCAAAATCCAGACACTTGGCAATTGAGGCATATTTATTACAATTACAGTATCACAAGGTTATGTAATTACCTTTTGAGACTTTCTGACAAGCAAAGTCAGTGGAGAAGTCAGATTCACAACAACTGTGTTACTAACTTAAGAACTGCAGTGATTCACTTAACAATTGTGGCAAGAAAGGTCATAAAATGGAGCAAAACTTACTTAACAAATGTCTCTTAGCAACCAGAAATTTTGGGCTCTGTTGTGGTTGTAAGTCGAGGACTACCTGTTTAAGCCTAAATGCTATTGCTATATATAGATAAAGGAATTTTCTCTGAGCTGGTTTCAGATGAGATTCTGTTTGTCTTCTTTCCGTTCACTGTCACCTGCTTTGAGGTTTTATTTGAATCCTTAGCGGCATTTGCTCTCGCAAACAAGCAGAAGCGCACTTGCCTCACGGTGGAAGTATGGCTTGTAGGAAGAGGAAGTCATTCTGACTTGGAAATCGTGCTCAGAGAGCAGGTTTCCTTCTGAGCGGGCGGGGCTGTGTGTGTGTTTCCTGTCAGGTATTGGTCCTGGAGTTTGCACATGTTGCTGAAGGGCAGAGACAGAAACTGACAGGTTTGCGTCTGTTTTCCCTGTCGGCTTTCACAAGCCATAGAGGAAGAACTTGATTGGCGTCCATGATGCATCTGCTTTCTGGGAGAAATGTTTAGAATAGGCATAAACATTTCATTCATGAGGCTTTGCCCATTCTACAGTTCAGAGCAGGGCCATTGTAATGTTACCTCCTTTTCTCTGCACCACTTATTCTCCAGAGTATGAAGTTCATTTTGTGTAACGTCTCGTGTTGGTTACATCAAGGCACCTTGTTATGTCTGTACAGGTAGTCCTTGACTTACAACCATTTGTTTAGTGACCAAAGTTTCACAAAAGTGATGAAAAAAGTGACTTATGACCCTTTTTCACACTTACAACAACCACTGCACCATCCCCATGGTCACGTGCTTAAAATTCAAGCGCTTGGCAACTGGTTTATATTTATGACAGTTGCAGTGTCCTGGGTCATCTTTTGCAACCTTCTGACAAAGTCCATGAGAAAGCCAGATTCACTGAACAACCATGTTGCTAGCTTAACAACCTCATTGATTCCTTTAACAACTGTGGTAATAAAGATCGTATAATGGAGCAAAACTCACTTAAAAACTTAGCAGTGGAAATTTTGTGCTGAGCTGTGGACATAAAAGTTGAGGACTACCTGTATTCCACCCTGACATCAAATCTGGCTAGACTATTATTGAATGTTGGTTTGGATTTCACAGAGTGCTAGTAGTTAAGGGGACAATGTCAGGTGAAGAACATCAGTAATATGTAAAAAGGCTTGAATTCTTAAGATCAGATCTTAGACAATCAGAATTCTTTGGAGGAGTTTAAATTGTTGCAAGATTACTGTTTTAGTATTAAAATTAAATTTTGAAGCATAACAAGTAGGTGGGCGGCCAGTATGGAAAGTAGTAAATTATTTTGAGAATGTGTAATTTCTAAGCCAAAGTTAGCACGTAAGTAGTCCTTGACTTTCAACAGATCATTAAGTGACCATTCAAAGTTACAACGGCACTGGAAAAAATGACAGGACCATTTTTCACCCTTACGATCATTGCGATATCTCCATAATCATGTGATCAAAATTAAGATGATTAGCAGTTGGTTCATATTTTATGATCGTTGCTGTGTCCTGAGGTCATGTAACCCCCTTTTGAGACCTTCTGACAAGCAAAGTCAATGGGGAAGCTAGATTCACTTAACAACCAGGTTATTAACATATCAACAGCAGTGATTCTCTTAACTGTGGCAAGAAAGGTCATAAAATGGGACAAAACTCACTTAACAAATGTCTTACATAACAACATAAATTTTGGGCTCCGTTGTGGTCATAGATCGAGGACTACCTCGATAGACAATTGTTTTATTGAACAATAAATTACCTTTTTTTAAAAGGAAGTTTGTAGCATTTACATTGTATGTCAATACACTCAAAGCTTTGACCAGCTGCTAAAATCTCAGAATCTGGAAGAAATAATTGAAGGGGAAGTGATTGTAATAATTGGAAGAAAGAGCTTCTGTAATTACATTGCTCATTTTGTTCTTGCACTATTCCATGAGTAAGTTGCCAAACTGACTCCCAGGGTGCCAAGCTACAAATTATTTAATTTCTCTGGATTCCAATGTGATTTGAATGATGGATGGATTGATCATAAACGTTTATAGATCTGTCCAATTGAAACATGACTTTGGCAGCATACAACAAAAAAAAAATCATTATTAAAAATAAAATGTGCATAAATTGGTTCTGATAAATTATTGATTTATTTGGAACTCACAATGCCAAAATAAACTATGTCTGTTTGCAATTGTTGTCCAGTCAAATTCAGGCCTTGATCAGGCTTGGATGGCTCCCCTTGTTTCAGCCTGAACGGAATAAACTGGGACCCAGATAAATTTCCCTCCTCCCCGCCTTGATTTTTTATTGGAATCTTCTAATTGTCCAAACCTGTCAGCCTTCAAGATTTTCTCCCTTTGCTTTGCATCTTTTGGCTGTCATAAGTAACGGGGGAGGAGGGGGGAATGGTTGTCGGAAGTGAGCTGGAGGTGTTACAAACCAGAACTGTATAAACTGGTGGGGGGGGGGGGGATTTTTT
>NW_020769328.1:15649407-15661475 GCF_900518735.1 Pseudonaja textilis | reverse complement strand
ATTCTTGCTTAGGTTTCTATCCTATGCTAGGCGCAGCTGCAACCCTTTATCAAACTATGTCAAGGTCAACGGACAGAAGCCTCATCACCACCTGGAGATGCTGGTGGTGCACAACTTTTAATTGGATGAGCCAATTGAACTATTGGGGGTGGGAACCTTGCCATCGCTTTGCATATGTGATTTACGCGCCCATTTTCTCAGATTCAGGATTCTTTTGTTGCTACCACTTGACTTCCAGTAAAAGATAATCTTTTCTCTGATTAAAGGAGTCCAAGTCTTTCTTTCTTGGATTTTGAATGGAGCCCCAGCTGACATAAAGAAGCTCAGAATGGGCCCCTCCCTTTCCTGGACGAGATGGGGATACCTTCCCCCAGTTTTTGCCACATGATGCAATCACACTTGGTAAAGTAATTGTGTGCCGTGGTTCTTTCACCTAATTGTTGTCCCGTTCTTTTTCCTACAGCTCACCAGAATGGTCTGGTTTCCTTACGTCAGGACTCATATGGACCCAGAGCGAGCTTCATAAATTAAAGAGTGGGATTCAGCATTTTTGAGCAGGAGATTCTTTATTAATGATATAACACAATGGGAGGTTTTCCTTGCCACTCAAGGAACAATACTGTGCCTGCCTGCTCTTTGAAAGTTCTCTTTGGTGCAATGCAGCTACTTCTCCATCATAGATATTCCCCCTGGACATTTCAGGGCTGTGAAGAAGCAGGCACACTTAATCCACACAACAGATCTGCCCATTGCTAAAATTCATTTTTGTATTTTTAAAAAATAATTAAATGTTTTAATATTTTTAATAGATAGTGTGTGCTTTTTATTTAAAAAAGCATGTGAGTCATATGGTATATCATTGTTGCTCTGTTTAGGTTCCCTTAAGGTTTTTAAAAAACAATTTTAAAATATATACTTGCTCTTTATCCGGATCTGGACTTCGGAACACATGTAAGCTTATTGTGAAGACATCTATGAAATCACAAGTGGGATTTGTTTTTTACAGAGGAAACAAAGAAGTTGTTTCAGAGTCTGAGTGGATCATTTATTGAATACACATTAATTATTTATAATTACTTATTTATTATAAAGCATCTCTACAAAGAGTGTTACATAGAAATTGGAACTATTCCAACAACGGTAGGGAAAAGTCCTAAGATAAGGATTGAATAATCATTCTTACCTAGACTGGTCCCTAGAAACCAAAGGATCAAGCAGGTTAGAATGGTAAGCAGGTTAAGTGATTGTTAGCATCCTCAAAGACTGCAAGAACAAAGTGCATCCATGGAGAAGTAGCAGCCTATGAAAGAGGATAAAAAAAGAAACACCATCCAACAACAAACAGCTGTTTGTTCTAAGATTGGTTATGATTCTTGCAAAGCCGCACAAGGTAGTTTAACTTATTAACTAACTAGAGGGCACCACTGGGCAAGTCATCAAACAAGTCCAATGTGCTAAGCATTCAATAAGTATACTGTTTTCTCACCCTTATTTGGCAGCTCAGAACAGTGCCACAAAAACTGTCCCTCTTTCAAGTAGGTCTGTATAAAGACGGATGCTACTGGTAGAGGGGAGAGACAATTAACACACTGACAAGTGTTTTTGCTCTGTGGTCAGTGACCACCAGAAAGCAACCAAGATAATTTAAGGCCAAGCTAGGAACATCACTGGTTTGATAAAGCGATATTTACAACCAACCGCCTGCAAATATATGTCAATGCAATATGCAAAAGCGTGAACTGTCTCGTAAAGAAAAAAACGGGGGTCTCTCCCAGAGGCTAACCTTCTGGAGCTTGGCCATTTCAGTTAAAAAGCATGCTTTCTCAAAAAGAAAGGCCTTGCCCATTAATGCTTACATGCAGCTACAGATATAAATAAGCACTGCAGTTTATAGTATTTACAAGACGTGCATGCCAGCCCTAACCCAGAGCTAGTGACATTTCCTGGTGCCTACGTTCCTTTTCCCTTATTCTGCTATCCAAAGAAGGGGTTGAGAGGCTACCACTTGCAATGTACTGTCTGCTCCTTGCATTTATGAAAGTCATTGTCACACCTCTCACTGCAGGGATGGGCAACTTTATGACCTGTGGACTTCAACTCCCAGAATTCCTAAGCCAGCCTGGCTTAGGAACTCTGGGAGTTGAAGTCCACAGGTCATAAAGTTGCCATAGTGGTCCACCCCTGTCTTATTGGATCAGGGCAATTAAAGTAGATCTTCACTCTTTGTCATTGAGACTTACCTTATATTTGGGTCAACAGAAAAAAACCCAAAGATTTTTTTAATATATTTTTTGGAACAATTAAAGAGTAATGTTAAATTCTATCGATGAAAAATGTACACTACTGTAAATACTACAGAGGGTCTAACAGTAGTTAGAAGCTATACAAGCAAAAAAGGATTACTAAATATTTACATAATCACTGAAGCTCACATTTCAAAATTATTTCATCTATCCCAGTTCTCAGTAGTTTAGCAAACAGTATTAAGCATTGATATAACAATATATTACAGAAAATTCAAATGCAAATAAATACTTTATAGGATGGGGTTTTCTAGTTTTTCAAGATAGACAGAGATACTATAGCCATCTGATACACAAATTAATAAATAAATAAATACTGTGCTCTCAAAAAGAGCATTTAAAAGCAAAATGTATTTACAGTATAGGCAGTTTTTATATATATATATACCATCCCTTCTGTATAAGAAGAAATTTAGCATTGAGAGATGAAGGCAGTGAAATGTCAGTTTGGAACTGGTATTAAAAAGTCCAGACAGAAAGAAGTACATTGATTTAACAAATGCTACAACAGTTCCAGAGAAAAATAATTAGCAGCAAAAAAAAACCAGACGCTATTATAAAATTGCCATTCACTCCTTGCTTTTACAGATTAGATTTTAAAATCATTTTTTACAAAATAATTAATTCCTTCCTTGAGGAAAAGAGGTGCTACTGATAGTACACCACTTACTCTCCATAGCATTACTTCTCAAAAAAGCACACAAGAGACTTATAACATTTTTAATATATTCCTAATATATAGTATATAATATATAGCTTTTACTGACAGTAAAATATTTTCATCCTTAATTTAAAAAAAACAGTAGCTTTTGTTCAGCATTTGGTGTGCTGAAAGATTCTGCTACAGTTGTCTACAAGATTATCTTATAATAGAGATAAAATGGAAAACATCTATTTTATGCATATAGAAATTGGATTCCATGCAAAAAAAAATATGAGCACACAAAATTTCAACACTGAACTGAAAAGCCATACTTCTATAATGATCCTGTTGAAAACAAAAGCGGGATATACAGCACTTTGACTATCAATAGCCATGTATAAATATGAATATAAGCCTTATTAACATGAGTATTTTACCAAAAAATTCTCTGCAAGAATGTATTAATAAATAGACAATATATAATTTATGCAGCATAATGCTCTTAAATGTACACACACTAGCGGTGCGCATTATAGTAATAAAATGGAATTCAAAATTTGCCTTTTTTGTTTCTATAAATTGTTAAGTGCCCATTTTAAATAAAAAGATTTATAATCCTCCATGAGCTACTCCCCTTTGACACACAGTGTCACAAACATAGTGATGAAAATACAATATTGAGCTAATCTAGAGATGGCTTTTATACATGTTTTATACAATCAAGAAAGATACAATTTGTATCAACAAACAAAAAGTCGTTTCTGGTTATTTGAGGTGTTGCTCTCAGCTACTTTTAAAAGAGAAGAAATCTCCCCCCCAAAAAGTGGGTTTTGTCCTCATTGATAAAAGGGTCTAGATAACTCAAGGTTGTTGGGCTTTTCTACAACTAAAGGGCCAAATATCACGAAGAATATTCAGGGCAGACTAACCAAAGGGCTAATCTGCATTTTTCTTTGGTGCTTCTTAAAAGCACTGGATAAAAGCATGGTGCACCACCCAAACTCAATCTAATCAGCAGCCACAACAGACAAAGCCACCGTGTGCCAGCAGCAATTTGAAAAAAGCTGTACCATGACAAATGCAGGGTGTCAGATGATCCACCACCATTTTCCTACAGGCTTGTCTTTAAAATCAGAAGACAGCCCTGTGGAAGAGCAAACATGCTACAGGCAGGTGACACAGTCTCTTGTGGTTGGAAAGTTGTTAGGATGAATTACTGTCCATCTTCTCTTTAGAGCAGTGTTTCTCAGACTTAGCAATTTTAAGACGAATGGATTTCAACTCCCAGAATTCATATTGGCTGGGGAATTCTCAGAGTTGAAAGCCACACTTTTTAGAAGTTGCCCAGGTGGAGAAACACTACCCTGGAGAGATGCTGCCCCTAGGCAGCCTTCTTTAATATATTCAGCAGAATCTCAATAATCTAAACAAGTTCTTTCTTGTTAGTATCATTGCACAATTATGCTTATTGTGGATCCCAAGATAGAATCACCACCCTGCCGGTTAGTGATTGTCACCCCTGTCTAGATCCACTTTGAATATCCTATATGATGCCAAACAAAAATAAAGCAGACCTTCTGGGCATTACTGGCAATTATTCCGGCAATGTGAAACACCCTTTGGACTATCCCTCACACCCCAATCCCCTGGGTCTGAAAACAAAAATTCAGAAAGCAGCTTAGGAGCCATTCTCAAAACACCAGAAACAACCCTGACGGCAGCCTCGCGTTCCACGTGTTTCCTAGTCAGAAACATTTAGGCAGTGTCACACCTTCTCATGAAGAAACCAAAGGCCAGTAACTCGGCCTTCTCGACTTTCATGAAAAAAACTACAGTAGAAGTCAACAAGTCCTAGCTCGAGACATATCGAGTTAGTAATGGTTCAAAATGTTCAAAGACATATTTGGATTTAAAAAGGGTGTCCACTCAGTGCAGCTTTAAAAAAAGAAAATGGAAAAGCTACTACACCTGGATAAATGTCTCTTAGGGGGAGACATTTAGCTACAAAGTTGCCCGTTCTTGAGCAAAAATACCCAACATTTGCTGAGATGATTTGAGCCAGTCAAACAGCTCCAAAGAAGCAAATGCATACCTTTGCATGGATCCGAAAGTGAAAAATCGAAACAAGTTTATCAATTGTACAGCATCGACTCCATCTTTTATAATCAACATTTAATCTTTTTAAAAAAACATGTTTACTCATTTTGTACTTAGTTGTACTTGGGCTAAACTGAAATGTGAAATTTGATCTGCGATGCTACAATTATACCTACCACCTCTGGATTGTAAAGAATTGAACTGTACAATTAATCATATTTTAAAACCCACACCTGCCAATTTTAACAAGATTTATATGGAAATGGGATGGTTAAGATTTAGCTGAGAATGGTCCTACTTGCTTTCATGTCATTGTTTGACATGGGTGGCCTTGTCCCAAAGGGCATGATCTAAAAGACCTCCCCCCAAATCCAAAGCACCCCATTAGTTGTGCATCCATGCAATGAGCCCCCCCACGCCCCCCAATCTGTGTTTCTATTTTCCTCACTTGGAGAGTAAAGATTTCTCCAGTGAGCACAAACCTAAGTTGCCAGAGCACTGAGAGTTGTTCAGATCAGAAGCGCTCACCGTGAACCACTAAGACACAGCAACTGATGGGGCTTCGGGGAAGCTCTTTGAAAGAGATGGACCAGAACAGGCCAACCTTCAGTGTGTGAGGATGTTCAAATGTACACAGCACATTTTCCTTGGAGCACCTTGTCAGTTAACACTGGAAACTACAAAATTCACTCATGCAATATAATTGCTAATAAGTTTGAGGGACTCACTTCAAACATAGGACCTTTTGGATTCAAGAAACAATATATATCCATGCAAAAAGTATGCACTTCCTGTAAAATACACCTTTTTTTAAAAAAATCCCAGCTTTAAAAAATTATTTAATACTTACTTGTAATACAATCTGCTTTTTACAGAATTCTTCAACCACATATTCAGTGCAAATGCCAAAACAATGTACAGAATGGTATACCACAGCGTGAAACTATTCCCGAAATAGAGAATATCTCTATAGGATCACGGGGACCTCCTGCAGGATGCTGGTCTGGTGTAGTCAGTATTTCTCTCCAAGAATCCAAAGGGATACCCTGCTAACGTCCTGTTCTCAATTTGGCAACAATCATAGCTGCCAACTGTTGTGC
This sequence comes from Pseudonaja textilis, assembly GCF_900518735.1. The sequence continues at coordinate 15,655,332 of NW_020769328.1, read as the reverse complement.
ATCAGTCATGTGTGGATTCTTCTCCATCACGGACAAGACGACGCCAGCAGGAAAAATATTACAGAGGTTCTTATAGGTCTGGTACTGATGCTCTGGGATGACGCAAGGTTCTTGGGGCTCCCCACAAACCCCAATCCAAGGGTTACGCCAGAGTTGTTCCATCTTCTCAGGCATGCTCCTCACCATGACGGGCTCATAACACGGCTGCATGAGGTTGTTGCTCAAGGGATAGGAATGGTAAGAGTAGGCATCGGTTGCACATGGTAACGGATCCCAGCTGGCGTGTTGCTCTCGACAGAGTGGGGGCCTCCTCTGCCGAGTAGGGTTGCTTTCGTAAAGTCTTGAATCAGAAACACTATCCATCCTGGTCATAACTAGTGCACGGCTCGGTTGGGCCGTGGCTGATGATGGGTGAACATTTGGAGGCCCTGGGTAGTCTCCTGGGCAACTGGATCGAGCCCCAACAAGAGGGTGTTGGACATGTAGTGCTAAATGAGAAGCTGAATGCTTGTGTGGAGTATGTTTGGACCTTTCACTGCCGTAGCTCTGAACTCTAGTTAAACTCTCGTGGTAGCCATGAGAAAAAGGCTGAAGTCGGTTTTGCGGTGGAATTCGAGGAACTTTAGCGTGATCCTCTGAACTCACATCTCCTACCCCCAGGTACAGGTCGGTATACGAAGAGTAAGAGTCATTACTTGCATGGCTTAAGCAACTGTCAGGACACGGACTTGAATTTCTTGAGTAGACATCTTGGTCTAGATCAACTCCATAATAATCCGTGTTATGGATGTTGCTAATGTTCAAACTGGAAAAGTCGTTGAGCATAGAATAATAGCCGTGGTCTCCCAAAGATTCGTATTTGGGGTATGGGTCCGTGTAGTTGATCGAAGCCCCATGGCTGTTGGTGACCAGGATTGGAGGGTAGTGCATGCTGGTCATGTGTTCTAGGGAGGATTTCTGATGGATGAACTGAGAAGATGACCCAGGCACGGGGCTACTCGCTGACCGCGCATTTAAGGCCCCAACTGCATGGCTTTTAGGAGGTGGGAGCGTTGGGACACTTAATGCCGTAACAAGAGATGGGACAGAGCTGGCCTCAGGCTTCCGCATCATCGACAGCCGGTTCTCCGGTTCCACCGCTACAGACCGGATGCTTGGATCAGACTGGCGTTTCGGAGGATTGCGCTTCACTTCTGAAATGTTCTCACCCCCTTTGCAAAAGGCTGGCCCTGAACCACATTTGGCCAAGGCACCTTCACTCATGGTTTTCACCGCAGATAATTTTGCACTGATGCGAAGCTCATCTGCGACAGATCTCAAGGGCTGGTTTGTCCGTTCAGGGTGGTAATATTTACATTTGTGCCCATATGTGCATTTTTTCCCTGGGGGAAAAAAATCCTCTCTGATTAGGCATGTTCTTTGCCAACTATATGTCTTAACTGGATAACCCTAGTGAAATCTTTTGCTCTTACCACAAAAACATAAAATAAGACATTGGTATTTTCTTACATCATGATGTTCAGAATTTTCCTTATTAACAGATCCAAATTCTTGTCAAGGTTTTAATTCGAGTGACAATGCTCCATGAAGGAAGCTAGAGCAGGCTCCACAAATAAATGCATTCATTTAAATGTTCACTCAAAATGATGTCACTAAATGCTTTGGGGTTACAAACTCTCAGCTAAATTAGGACACAGTTTTGTTGTGATAGTATTATGCTAAGTGATCAAAGAGAATCATTAGGATCTATTCCTATCTAAAAACAACATGAATGAAGGTGCATATACATGTTCCAGGATAATGCTGCAGGATCCGATCTGGATTGGTCACCCAGGACCAGAGGCTTTGACTTCCAGGCTTTTGGACTCATGCTGGAGCTTCAGGGAACTTCTCTCTAGCCAAGTGTGTGCACAAAAGCAGCCAGGGAAGTGACCGGAGCCGGAGAAAGAGGCTCCTCATCAGTCAACAGGAGTATTCATTTATCACCAGCCTCTCAAGTACTTACAAGGCGAGGGTTGGGCAGCACAAGGAAACAGCAGCCAGTGACTTAAAAGCCAGCCAGCAACACACCCCAAACAGCCAACTTACAACAGGTACTATAAATACTACACACAGGACAGCACATACTCTGCCACAGAGAAGTTCTCTGTGCATGGGTTCCAGCATGAGTCCGAAAGCTCAGAAAACAAAACCTCTGGTCCCGGTGACCAAGCCAGATTAGATCCTAAACAAAATGAATTTCTTGGCTATATATATAATTGAAACCCAACAGGCAAGAGAGAGCAGAAAAACTAAGTCTTTACTCTCAAAGATCATGTTGACACTAACCAATGGATCAGGTGGTATAAATTAGAGAAATAGTATTTCTATGCTGTCTCCCAATTTTAAAAATTCAGAGTAAATTCTTGATTAGCCAATAAACTTACATTGTATTTTCTTCAAAGCAGTACTAATTTACTACCATTATGGGGTGCAAAATAATAATATAATTATTCAATATGTTGATTCCTTATTTTAATCTTCCCCAACATGGAGTCTTCCAGAGATTCAGAGGACTACAAATTACCAATTTAAATATATGCTGGCTATGCAGTCTGAAAGGATTCCACAAGCCTTTCGAGCATGGATCTCCAAACCTGGTAACCTAAAGACTTACGGACTTCAACTCCTAGAATTTCCCAGCCAACAATAAGAGAATGTGAGACCAAGTTTCTCCAAATCCCTCTTGTAACCTACTCACCATAAGGGCACGGTTGCTTTTTGTGTTCTGGAATAACTGGCTTTTTCCTTAAGAAGTTTTCAAGACTAGGGCCATGGCGTCCCAATGGATCATCAGGTGGCATAAACCTAGAAAAATAAAGCATTGTCAAATTTAATTTCTATTTGTTACTTCTTGTCCTGTCCGCAGGTGCTTTGGAAAATGAAAGACATGACAGTCTTCCAATATTTAAGGAGCTGTGACAGAGAAATAGGGGTCAACCTATTCTCCAAAGCATCGGAGGACAGGAGAAGAAGTAACAGTTGGGAAATCATTAAAAAGATCCAGCCAAGAACTTAGGAGAAATTTCCTGTCAGTAGGAACACTTAATCAACGGCTTGCTTCCAGAAGCTGTGAGGGCATCATTGTTGGAGGTTTTTAAGAAGAGACTGATTACAGCCATTCTTCCAGAATTGTGTACGCCAAGGGTGTCAAACTTGTTATCGTCATGGGGCATATCACAAATTTTTTCCTTTACTAAAATGGGTGCGGGCTGCAAGTTTGAAACCCCTGGTATAGGGTCTCCTGATTTAAGCAGAGGGTTGGTCTAGAAGACCTCCAAGGTCCTTTCCAATTCTGTTGTTCTGCAATCTATAAAGTAACCAGCTTCTAGTGGGTAAGAAGATCACACAATATTCTTAAGATTAAAATTGGCCATGACACAGATTTATTTATTGTACATAGTGCATACTGAATACAGACTTATGGTGATTTAAAATACTGTTGCTGAGTCTCAAACCAGCAGCCTTTACTAAGAAGCCAAGATCAAAACCACTTTTGTGGTTTAGTAGTAGCGAATTCAGAAAGCTTCTGCCAATCACTTTACTTTCCAAAAAGTAAAAGATAACTGAAGAACAAGCAAAAACTGCTAACCGAAAATCTAACAGGATTTTCCCACTAAAGAGGAAAAAATGTTATTCTAGCTTAGAATTATGGAGAGAATAAGAATTGAGGACTATAGAGAACAAATGTTTAAATCAGTTAACTACTATTTCCGTCATCCACAAGCATCAATTCTTGACCATGCTATTTTCAAATAGAGGTAGTCCTCAAATTCATTTAGTGACCGTTTTGAAGTTGCAAATGGCACTGAAAAAAGTCATTTATGACCATTTTCAAACAACCATTGCAACATCCCCATGATCACGTGATCAAAATTCAGCCGCTTGGCAAGTGGTTCATATTTATGATGGTTGCAGTGTCCCAGGGTCACATGATCCCATTTTGTGACAACCAAATTCAATCTGGAGGCCAGATTCACTTAATAACCATGTTACTAACTTAACAACTACAGTGATTTACTTAACAACTGTGGCATGAAAGGTTGCAAAATGGAGTGAAACTCACTTAACTGCCTTCCTTAGCAACATAAATTTTGGACTCAATTGTGATGATAAGCCGAGGACTATCTATAATGAGAATTGGACCCACACAAAAAGAAGAGGAAATCTCTCTAAGGAAGATTTGTGCACAGCAGATGAGGGGAAATTGCGTACTTGTCATTTACAAAGGAATACATAAGCAGCCGTTCCTCTATGAATTTCTTCCACTCTGGTTTCTCATTCTGAAGGTCCCGGTAATTGTCATTGGACACAATAATGCCATCAGACTCATAGGCCAACTTCAATATAAAGCGGTCATCATAGCAGACGACTCGTCTCCCTTGCACTCTCCGTGACGGGGTGAAAACAAGAATTTTTTCCTTCTCCAATCTGTGCAAGATTTCTTGGTCTGCAAAATTGGATTTACATAAGAATGTTAAGTTCAAGGTATTTGGATAAAGAGCATTTATTACGGTTTGTTCACTGTTGGCAGTTATATAACTATAGGGATTAATGTGACCCATTTGGTTCATTGACTTTATTTAATTCTTTTAGTTCAGGATGCCATAACTTTTCTTCAAGTTCTAGATCACACTTGGCTTTAAAAATAAAAAGTAGGCTTGAATTTATTTATATTTAAACTTAGTTAATACTTTATACATTATGTATGCAATCATGTTTCAGTTTCTCACATCAAAACAAGTACTTTTTGACAAGATCATTTTCTCTGGGGCCAGACGCAAAGTTTTGAGAGCTCGTGTAGCAGACCAGTGGCTTAGTTGCTATAGAATCTAAGTTACATTTAAGGATTCCAAAATAATTTTACAGAATTTACATATATTTATATATTTAACATTTCCAGTTCATATCACAGTCATTATTTCCCCACGCTATTAAGTTTTTGTCATAATATATAGAATATTTTAAAGAAGATATTAAGGGTGACTGGGGGATGTGTGGCTTGCTGATTGGGCATGGCTTGGTGGTCACATGATTGGCTGGAGTGGCTTGGTGGTCATGTGACTGGGTGGGTGTGACCAACTCAATGTCACTAACATCAAGGGATGCCTCACCTGGCCCCTCCCCTCCCAGCCATTCCTTGTCACACCCAGCCTCAACTTATCTATAGTTCTGTAAAAATGTTGTTCATCTTTTTTTAACTTTATTATCTATATACTATAGATGTGCTTTCTTGGACCACTGAAAGGAGGAAATGGCTCACATGCTTTGCTCAAGAGGCAAGAGGCTTTTAAGGGGCTGCCAGAAAGAAAGGGGGACAATGTATTTTCCAAAGGACCAGAAGGCAAGCAAGAAGCAATGGATGGAAACTGAACAAAGAGAGAAGCAAACTAAGACTAAGGAGAAACTTCCTGGCAGAAGTGGAACTGCTTGCCACTAGAAGTTCTGGATGCTCCAACACTGGAGGTTTTTAAGAAAAGACTGCACAGCCATTTCTCTGAACTGGTAGGGTTCCCCTCAAGGTCCTTTCTAAGCGTTATTTTGTTATTCTGACACCTTTCCCAGGACCTCTACTCAGAGTTTGGCATCCTCAGTTTTCCCGCCTGAGCAGGAGGTTGGACTAGAAGACCTCCAAGGTCTCTTTCAACCTTGTTAAACACACATGTATTTATGCCTCTGGACTATAGACGTTGAATGCATATATTGTAAACCTTGAAAAATACCTGGGAAAAAGAAAGGCAGTAAAATCACTCTAGGTATAGGGACAGTGTAAAATATTAATATATGATAAATAATGGAACAATTAAAATAATAGCACAGTTTTCTCTCCCCCCCTTCCTCTTTCTTTCTTTCTTTCTTTCTTTCTTTCTTTCTTTCTTTCTTTCT
>NW_020769328.1:15548944-15649397 GCF_900518735.1 Pseudonaja textilis | reverse complement strand
CTTTCTTTCTTTCTTTCTCTCTCTCTTTCTCTCTTTCTCTCTCTCTCTCTCTCTCACACACACAGACACACACACACACACACACACACAAACCTGGTCTGGGATGAACCGAATGATCCTGTGAGCTCCAGATAGCAGCGGGTGGTGGGAAAAGGAAGAAAGGAGGGGAGGTGTGCTGTGGTAGCGGGGCCATGGAGCACCCCAAGCCCTCCGGTACGGTACAGTACCTCTGTCTGCAGGTGTCGGCGGCATCAGCAGCAAAACGAAAGAAAGCGGATGGGTGGAGATGACGGCCGCCTCCGCCTGCTTCTTTTCATTTTGCTCCTGGTAGATGCAGCAGAGGCAGCTGGGGCAGTGGTGGCAAAACGAAAGGAAACAGGTGGAGGTGGCAGAGGAAGCAGATGGTCCTGCAGTGATGGCGCTTCTTACGGGAGGTAGCCGCCTCTGCCCGCTTTCTTTCATTTTGGCCCGGTAGAAGCAGCAGAGGTGGTTGGGGCGATGGCAGCAAAATGAAAAGAAGCAGGTGGAAGTGGCAGAGGCGGCAGAGGTGCTGCAGTGATGGCGCTTCTTACGGGAGGCTGCCACATGGTAGGGAGAGCTGGGAGAGTGCAGGGTAGGCCACCAGCCGAGCCCAGGGATTGGGGGGGCAGGTAGGGAGGCCCCAGTCAGTGCCACCAGTGGGATGGGGCCCACCCCAGTGGGGAAGCCAGCCAGCCGAGCCCGGGGATGGGGGGCGCAGGTAGGCAGGCTGGGTGAGGCTCAGGTAGCCCCGAAGATGGCTGCGGGAGGCCTGGGGAGCTCCGGAGATGGCTGTAGGAGGCCCAGGGACAGTGGGGAAGGGGCTAGTGTGACTCACAGGCTGACCTGTGAGCAGACAGGAGCTGTATCCCGACGAGAGGGGCCGTGGACTTTCAAGCTTTTTGTTCCACTGCAGCGAAAGGCAGGCAGCAATGGCTGGCCTGGCAGGCAGGCAAAAGCAGACTGCAGGCATGTCACGCATGCGCATGGTGTTGCACATGCGCGATAGGGACCGACTGGGCAGGGAGCGGAAGAGTGGGTGAAGAGGGGCAGGGCCAGCCAGAGGCCCGATTTACCAGTTCTCTGAACTACCGGGAACCATAACAACTGGTTCTATAGAACCGGGCCGAACCAGTAGAATCCCACCCCTGGTCATGCCCCTGTCAGAGTCTGAGGAGAAAGACAAACAGCTCACAGGGAGTGGGAGTGTGGCTCCGTTGGCTGTGGAGGAAACTGGAGAAGGACAAAGTCTGGCTGGAGTTCAAAGGAAGACCCAGCCCCACCCCCTCTTCATCCTACAGCACGCAGAGAGGAATGGAGAAGAGAGCAACATGCGTTGGGTGGCTTACGGGGGAGGAAAGGGCCCTGATTCCCTTCATCAGCCACAGCTGTGAAGAGAGTTTAAAAGAAATGCATGCTGAGTGCAGCAGCTGCTGGGAGCAAACGTGAGTTTATCTTTGCTTATCTGTGTTCCTGGCATCTTCCCAACCGTGTTGAGTTATTGCTGTGCTTTCACATCTGGAATTCTTGCTCCTGTCCTGTCGGAGTAATTACCTCATTTTGCCTTGATTATAGTTACAGTTTTTGTTGACTACATTTTGGACTTGATTCTCTGCAGCCAAAGGCTGTTCCTGGGAGAGTTTTTCTCCAGCCAGAAGTTAATCAGGACATTGAGGGCAAAGTTGGAGCTAATAAAGGGATTCCCATTGATTATCTGACTGTGTTGCCTTTGTGCCATGTCCCAGGTCATCACAGCCTGCTATTTCTTGAAAGTCTGCTTCTTTTCCTGCACTTTCTCCTGCACTTATTCAGTCCACAGCCACACTTGTTTGTCAATATAATGGTGACCTGATTTCTCTGGCAGTGGTAATGACAGAGTCACAGAGTGTTGACTAGGCAATGTTATTTGTGGCAGCACTGACAGATGTGAATACGATTTTTCTGGTCACTGCCTCTTTGTGTGTAAGTTCCACCATTTGATCCTCTCGGGGCCTGTGGTGCTGTCCATTTTCTTATGGCCTTTTATTTTCAGATCTGTAACTTGTGTAATTTGTAATTGGTGTTGTGGGGCAAGAACATCAGAAGGCATAACCTTGGTATTGCATACCATGGGAAGGTCACGTCTTCTCAAAAGAATAAAATCGATCTGACTATTTCCGCCACTGGTGAAAGTAATGAGTTGGTCTGGACGTTTCTTGAAAAATGTCTTGCAGATCATGAGATTCTTTGATTCTGCAAAATCCAGGATTTGAAATCCATCTTGGATTTCCATAACCTTTGTTCCCAATTACTTCCCACATGACCATTCAAGTCACCGCAGAGGAGCGGCAGATCTTTGGAGCAGGCACAGATTTTAGTCTGCAGTTCATTCCAGAACTGATCCTTGGTGTCCTTATCAAGTCCTGTTTGTGGGCATAAGCCACCTGGAGTCGATAGGTGGGTGTATCAATGGTGACAGACATGTGGCGGTCGGAGTGTCTCTGGACCTCAGGCACGTAGCTACATAGATCTTTGCTCATGACAACAGCAACACCATAGTTGTTGGAAGTGTATTAGTAAACCGACTTGTAACCTTCTCCAATGTCTGTGGATTTCTGTCCCTTCCATCTGGTCTCCTGAAGGCATCCTATGTCAATATGGTGGTATTTCAGAATTTTGGCTAGCTCACGGCTACAGTCAGTCAGTATTCTTACGTTGAGAGTGGCGATGCACAATGGTTTGGGCTTCTTTTGAGCTAGCTTCTTTAACCAGTCCCGCTCCTGAACCAGAAGCCCTTGTCCATTTTTCACATTGGTTGGGCAGGACCAGTGGTGCGTCACCTGCACAGGTGTCAAACTCAGTTTCATTGAGGGACACATGAAGGTTGTTTGACCTTGGGGATTGTGGTGGGCATGGCCAACTCGACGTCACTCATGTCGGGGGTGCCAGTGGTGGCCCAAGTTCTCTGCCAACGAAAACGAGCTCTTGAGCTCCATTTTTGGCTGTGATGGCCTCCTGCAACTCTCTGCCAGTGAAAATGGAACTCGAGAGGCCCTCTCGAGTTCCATTTTCACTGGCAGAGGCACCGCAGGCCAGTCCTTTGCTGTTTCTAGGACAGCCCCCTGGGCCAGATAAAAGCACCTGGCAGACTAGACACACCTGCCCTAGTAGCTTCGATCCATTTGTTGCAAGAAAATTTCCAAGTGGCCTGTCACCCAGGCTTGCTTGTGCCCAACGTATTAGTTCTGCTTTTAATAATAAAAGGGTTTCCCTGTCCAATTGTTTCAGCCTCTAGAGGGTGGCCGCTAATCTCAGTCTCTTAGCCAAGGGAACCAGCGTTGTCCGAAGACCCTTCCGTGGTCATGTGGCCAGCATGACTATACGCTGAGGCACATGGAATGCTGTTACTTTCCCACCAAAGTGATAGATATTAATCTACTCGCATTTGCATGCTTTCGATCTGTTAGGGGGCATAAGACGGGTTTAATAAGCTTAAATTAAATTTACTGAAATGAAATCAGGAGGGAAAAGAGTGATGATGAAAATGCACATGGGTTTTCTCCAAATCATCCTTAAAAAATCCAGAATTCATTGTCATCCTCTTTCACTAGATGGTGCTTTGCAAAATTAGCTCCTCTGTCAAGTGAGCAGCAACATTTCCATCTAGAGGAATGTATGAACGGGGAATTTTAAAGAACAGCAAAAAAAAAAAAAGTGTTTAAAAAGAACCCTGGACTACAGCTTTCAGAAACTCAAGATTAATGCTTGTCTTTCACATTTGGAGTCAAGATAATGGAGTCATTTTCATCCTTACAGCAAGGCTCTTAGCAACGAATGGTATTACACAGTGATGGGAGCCATGATTTTGCTGGTTCGTAGAGTAGCCTCAGAAGCCCCTCCGTCAATCCACAAGTAAGAGACAGAACGAGATTAAATCCTTTCAGCGCCTCTTTCTTTCCTACTAGGACGCCACCAATACTCTGACGATTCCTTTTCCCCCAAGAGGATTTGCCAGGTGAAGCGGACTGAAGCTATTAGTGAAGTTATGAAATACTAAAGCTACTTCCCCAAATGATTAATATATTCCTCCAGCAATTAGCAGACTTTTCTTCGAACACAGAATCTCTCCCCTCTTGGTTGTCCCCTTCCTTAATTCCATTTTGGTTTCCAGAAAAAAAATCAGCCGGGGGGGCGGGGGTGGGGACGGGACAGACACTGATGCTACTACACTTGTGTTAATTTATATCCCACTTTTGACAGGGCTCAAAGTATATTAAAAGTGAGTACAACGGTTCGTTTAGTGACTGTTCAAATTACAACGGCACTGAAAAGTGAGTTATGACCATTTTTCACACTTACGATGGTTGCACATCCCATGGTCACATGATCAAAATTCAGATGCTTGGCAACTGGTTCACATTTATGACAGTTGCAGTGCCCTGGATTCGTGTGATCCGCTTCTGCAACCTTCTGACAAGCAAAGTCAATTGGGAAGCCAGATTCACTTAGCAACCTTGTTACTAACTTAACAATTGCAATTATTCACTTAACAACAGTGGCAAGAAACTCATAAAATGGAGCAAAACTCACTTAACAAACTTAGCAACAAAACTTTTGGGCTCAATTGTGGTCATAAGTCGAGGACTACCTGTATAAAGTGGAAATGATCTTAAGCAAATTGAGCATTCAATACGCTAGAATACAAAATAAGTACCAATCAACTCACATGGTTCAAAACATTCCTCCATGCAAGCATTAATATAGCCCATAAGATTTAAATGGTTATGCACATTTTTTCTATTATATTCTGCAAAAATGATATGCAAATACCCTCCATTATAATAGATAGAGCAGGGGTATCAAACTCAATTTCACTGAGGACCGCATCAGGATTGTGGGGGCCGGGGTGGGCGTGGCCGGGGCGGGTGTGGCCATGGTGGGCGTGGTGGATATGGCCAGCTCTCACTGCTGCTGTGCTCGCTCTCCTTGGCTCATGGGGTGCGCAGGAGGGCATTTCGTGGAGGCGTCCACAGACGACAGTACAGCAAAACTGTCAAAATGATGGCTCTGATAGTTGATCAGAGCTCCTGTTTTTTACGTGCAACAACTTTAGCATTTAAGAACAGAAATAAGTTAGTTGCTTTTCTATGAATACGTAATCCTTAAAAGGGCTCTCTTGTAGGGACTGACTGGTAATATAGCAAAGGAAAATATTTTTCCCTACTTGCTTCATCCTGTTTTTCCCGCACAAGGAGGGGATAATTTCCCAAGAGCTCACAATTCAAGAATACCAATGGGCACATGAGGGATCCCATGGTGGGGAAGGACGTGGGGGGGCCCAGTGACAGAACAGGCCCTCAAGGCCTCTTCAACCCACTAAGATACCTCATGCTTCTCCCCTCCCCTTCCTGCCACAAGGACTCGCTGACCTTGCAACCATCTGTCACCTCTTTAGGTTTCTCTGTTTCTTTGCCTCAGAGGAAGGGAGAGGAGATTTGGCTTGGAAATGCTTTTCGTGCCGAGAATGGACACTCCTGGGTGCTATAATAATCAGACGGCTAGTGTGATCTGCTGTCGTTGGGACGGGGGTGGGTGGGAGTTGGGTCCGGTCCCCCCCCAGATTTTGTTCTATTGGACTTTACTAATTTATTTGATTCTTTTTGTTAGTTTTTATTGTTTTTTATTTTGTTTTTTTGTTTTAAATATGGTTTTACATTGTATAAGCCGCCTCAAGTCGCCATGGGCGAATAGGCGGCAATATAAATTAAATAAATAAATAAAATAATGTCGTGCAGATTCAGGCAACTATTCCTCTTTTGCAGAGTCAGGGACCCAGAAACTTTCAATCTCGGTGCAAAAAGTCTTTCCTGATCTCCTGTCCCCCCCCCTCCAAAAAAACAACAACCCTTGTTTCCACTTAATGAGACCTTGTTGTCCCATGGAGCACAGTTGCATGCAAATGGGCGGAGAGGGAGAGACAGAAAGAGAGAGAAATCCAACGCAATCTGTGTGTGTGTGTGTGTGTGTGTGAGAGAGAGAGAGAGAGAGAGAGAGAGTGTGTGTGTGTGTGTAGGAGAGAGAGTGATCTTCAGTCAGGGCACTCAAGCTGCTGGCCGCAGCATGGGCAATAGGAGCCACCTGAGCAGTGGGGCAGTGGGGGGTGGAATACGGAGCAGGGGGGGGGGGGGGCAGACCCCCCCCCCCCCCACAAGCTTACCTGAGCACCCACCAGCCAGGCACTGAAGTGCCGCAACAGCCGCTGGAGAGAGGGAGGGGAGGGGGGCTCTCTAAACTGTGTGTGTGTGTAAGAGAGCGTGAAATCCCTCCTTCAGTCGTGGCATTTAAGCTGGTGGTGGTGGCAGGGGGGGGGGCAGGGACCACCCGAGCAGCCGTTTTTCTCCTCATCCTCCCCACTGAAGCAGCGGCGGGCTCTGCGGGACAGCAGGGCCTCTCATTTCTCCCCTGGCATGGCAAATTCCAGCTTCCGTTGGGGCATTGAAGCTGCTGGCAGCGGCAGCCCCCTAATGATTGCCCCCTCCCCAATCAACCAGCCAGCGCCGCCTGACCTGCTCTGTGCCTGGCCAGCTGGCATAAAGCCTCACCATTCTCCTCCTCCTTGTCCTTGCCACCCAAGCGGCAGCAGGCTCCGCGGGACAGGGTCACCTTCCTGCCCTGGTGCAGCGAACTGCGGTGGGCTGAACGCAGGTGTGAAGGGCCTGGCCCCACAGTGCATCCTTGCTCAGTTGAAGGCTTCATTCAGCCCTCAAACAGGAACGCCGTCCGTGGCTGGGTGCAGGAACCAACGCCGCCTGTGGCCCTGGTATGTGAGCCAGCCTTACTGTTTGAAGGCTGAATGGAGTCTTCAACTGAGCAAGGAAGCACTGTGAAGCCAGGCCCTTCACACCTGCATCCAGCCCACCGCAGTTCGCTGCGCTGGGGCAGCAGCTGGCTGGCTGGCTGGTTGGGGAGGGGGCAAATCATTAGGAAGCTGTCATCTCCAGCAGCTTCAATGCCCCGACTAAAGCTGGAGTTCACTATTCCAGGGGAGAAATGAGAGGCCCTGCTGTCCCACAGAGCCCACTGCTGCTTCAGTGGGGAGGACGAGGAAAAATACAGTTGCTCAGGTGGCTCCTGCCCCCGCCCCGACGCCAGCAGCTTAAATGCCCCGACTGAAGCAGGGATTGCACGTCTCTTTCTCATACAGACACGTGTTTGGAGAGCCCTCTCCCCCCCCCCCCACCCCGGTCTCACTGTGGTGTTCGGTGCCTGGCTGGCAGGGTGCTCAGGTAAGCTGGTGCTGCCTTGCTTCAGATTCCACCCCCCCTACCGCCATGTTTTGTGGCCATTGCACTAGTGTGTTGCTCAGCCTCCTGCTACATTACGGCAGCAAAGAAGGAGAAGAGGCGAAGAACAAAGTGAGATGGGTGGGTGGAGGACGAAGTAAGGCAGGGGGTGCAGAGCTGCCCCATTTGCCCTGCCCCACCCGTCTTACCTGAGGGCCCTTCAGCCAGGCCAGCCAGCCAAACCCTCACCCTCACCCCCCACCAACCAGGGCAGCCACATCCCTTTCCTAACCTTTCCAGCTCTTTTTGCCACCACCACGTGCAGAGCAACTAAAGTAGTCTGTGGGACTACGGTAAAAAGAATAGTTCAGACTTTCCAGCTTCTCACACACACACAAAAAAGATCTTGTGAGATTGGAAGGTCTGGATTATTTTTTTTACCATATTCCCACAGACTACCGTATTTCCCCATGTATAAGCCACCCCTTTTTTCCAAAATTTTCAAGCCCAAAAAGTAGGGGGGTGGCATATACAAAGCAGGTACACTTTTTATACGTGAAAAATGCATAAAATAATAAAGTAGGAATAAACTGGTTTTCCAGCAGTATGCTATACTTTTTTGTAAAAATTGTACGTGATGATACGATTACGAGTGCGAGTACGCGATAGAAATGCATACGCTAGGCATCGGCCTGAATGCTTCGTTCCTACTCTCGTTCCGATGCGTAGATTGCTAGCGTCGCCCGCACCGCTTTCGGCGTCATGACTGAAGTTGTAGATCTAGACGTCGAATTTTGTTTCTTTGTAAATTTTCTTTCTTCATAACTTGTTTCTCTAATAAAATATTTTTTTCAAAACTTCACAGTCCAAAAATTGGGGGGGTGGCTTATACAAAGGGGGTGCTTATACATGGGGAAATACGGTACTTTAGTTGCTCTGCACACGGGGATGGAGAACTGGGCCTGTGCGCATGCACACATGCACACCAGGATGGTGTGGGCCAGGCCAAAGTGACACAGGCTGGACTTTTACAGTTTTCAGGATGGCCACGTGGGCCGATTAAACCTCAACAGCGGGCCTTGAGTTTGACACCCCTGAGATAGGATAACTGAGTCATCCTACTGAGAAAAATCTTTCTCTTTGATCTTATAAGAGTTATGCCAGTTCCCGAAATGGTTACCTGTAATAGGCGCGTCTGGTCGACTCTGTTCTTTTCTCCAGGTTGGCACAAATACTGTTATATCTCTGTGACCTTTTTCCAGAAACCAATCAACAGCTAGCTGAATCCCTCGACAGGAAAATCCTTCTTTATTTCCATGGCTGAAAATGAACAAGAATAATTCAGAGAATTCTAATATATCTTGACGAAGATGGCTGAGATAAAAATACAATACATAAAAAGGGAAAGGGGTTTAACAAAGTTTAGGAGACAATGTTAAAAAGATCTTGAAATAAAACAGACAAACTTCACTCTTGCCAGGATAATGTTGCAGGATCCAGTCTGAGTTGGTCACTGGGACCAAAGGTTTATTCTTCCAGACTTTCAGGCTGGAGCCCATCCTCAGGGAAGAATATAGGCCCATTCTGGAGAGAGAATGACACACATTCTGGAGAGAGAGGGGATTTCCCCGAAGATGGGCTTTAGACGAGCTTGAAAGCTTGGAAGAATAAATGTTTGGTCGGGGGTGGGGATCAACTCAAGATTGGATCCTGCAAACTTCTGTTTTCTTGCTGGTTGGGGAATTGTGAGAGTTGGAAGTACATAAGTCTTAAAAGTTGCCAAGGTTGGAGATCCCTATTCTACAATGATGAGATGTCACAGAGATACATATAGTTCCCTCCCTGATGACATACGGGGCTGTCTAGACTTGGCTACCTACCCAAGCCTTCGATGGGACACTGGCACCAACACCCTGTTTGTGAGATTCTGGGTCTTCTGTGTTGATGAGTTGGCACCTTGTGTTTATTTTGCAGGGTTTTTAAAAAATCTGTTTTGATTCATTGTCTGTATCTGTTGTTTTTGCTATTTTATTGCTGTGAGTCACCCAGAGTCAGCTGGAGTCGAGCGGCATCCAAATGGAATAAATTTATTTTTATAGCATGCCTGAATCAGAAGACTCTGGGCAGATTACTACTGTGCAAGAAACAGTTCAAGGTGCACTAGTTCTAAATGTCTCTCCCAAAATGGATACCTCCAACAATCAACTAGGGCAGGGGTCCCCAACTCCTGGGCCCTGGGCTACCACTGGTCTGTGGCGCATCAGAAACCGAGCTGCACAAACGAGTGAAGCTCCATCTGTGCATGTGTGGGATGCAGGCATTGTGTGAAACCACGCCTACTCTGGTCCACGGAAAAGCCTCTCTCCACAGAGCCTGTCCCAGGTGCATAAAAGGTTGGGGGCTGCTGAAGTAGGGATAAGAGTTCCATGGGACAGGGCCGAAGGAAGGGGCCGCATAGATCTCCAGGAATAGAAAGTACAGGGATAAAATAGAAAAGGACTCCCATGTGGTCCACATCTTCCCAATCCCCAGTGAAGAGGGACACTTTGTGGGCATTTTTAGGATGTTCTCAGTGGATGGACAGTCAAACCTTGTACGTAGTCTTTGTAAGGTACAAGTAGTCCTTGATTTACAACAGTTCATTTAGTAATTATTCAAAGTTACAATGGCACTGAAAAAATGACACAGCAATAGCACTTAGACTTATATACCACTTCACAGTGCTTTACAGCCCTCTCTAACCAGTTTATACAGGGTCTGCCTGTTGCCCCCAACAATCTGGGTCCTCATTTTACTGACCTTGGAAGGATGGAAAGCTGAATCAACCTTGAGATCCAAACTGCCGGCAGCTGGTGATCAGAAATAGCCTGCAGTACTGCATTCTAACCCCTATGCCACTGCGGCTCTTCACCATTTTTCATAAAAGCATTGCAATATCCCTGTGGGCATGTGATTAAAATTTGTATGCTTGGCAACTGACTCGTAGTTATGACAGTTGCAGTGTCCTGGGATCATGTGATCCCCTTTTGTGACCTTCTGACAAGTGAAGTCAATGAGGAAGCCAGATTCACTTAACAACCATGTTACTAACTTAACAGCTGCAGTGATTTGCTGAACAACCGTGGCAAGAAAGGTTATAAATGGGGCAAAACTCACTTAACAACTGTCTCACTTAGCAACAGAAATTTGGGGTTCAAATGTGATCCAGGACTCCCTGGATCTAATGTACCCCGGTATACAATGCAAGGAATTCTGCAAAAGTTGCCATTTGAATCCACTATGGTATACTCTTATCCACATTTGAAATGAACATTTATCTGGATGCTGA
The DNA here is from genome assembly GCF_900518735.1 of Pseudonaja textilis. Next base: position 15,638,789 of record NW_020769328.1, on the reverse strand, counting down.
TTTCCTTCAAGAGTTTTTTTATGCAAAAAAAGAGGGGCGTAAGTGCAATAAAAAGAGCACAAAGTATGAACTACCTCATTGCCACATTACTTCCATCAATTACAATCGGCCTCAAGTTGTCAGAGCTGTCCACAACATCCTCCTCCAGGGACAACTCGGGGCTGGTCACCTCCTTGGCAGCCGTTCCACTCGTGGGAGCAGTACTACTTCCAAGGCTAGCTGGCCCTTCATTCTCAGCCTTGTTGCCAAGTCTTACAAGTTCAGCCAAAATATCATTGATGAGAGCATCGGCCCCCAACTTGTTCAACACGGCTTGTATCTGATCCCCCGCGTAGCCCAGTTTTAAAGCGAAATCAATTTTGGCTTGATATTCTTTGTCCGGGTTCGCTTTACCATCTTCCAGTTTTAAATCCTGAAGAAGGCTGCTCTGGGAGAAGCTGGGCTGATCCAAGCAAGGAGAGCGGCAAAGCTGCCGGTGAGGCTTGTGAGGGGGAACATCCTTCTCCCTGGGCAGGGTGTTGCTGGAGCTGTTCCTGATGCAAGGCTGCTCACCGTCACTCTCAGAGCTTGTCCATTCTTCAGATTCGGTGCTGCAATCCCTGCTGTCTTGCTCAACAATCCTCTTGTCTTGGGAGTGCCTCTTCTCCATTTTCAGCCTTTCCACCATAGACCAGACCGTCATCACGTTGACCTTCTGGTGAGATGCCCTCAGATTGTTCTCAAATTGCTCTCAGTGCCAAAAGTGCTGGGAATGGGGGCACCGCTGCATTGTGGCTTGCTTCTTAAATTGGCCCTGGTTTGTGAGAGTCACAAAAACAATTGCATACCTTTTGGGCAGGGAGGAAAGAAAAATAAAAGGGGGAAAGTGAAATTACTGACAAGTAGCAATCTGCCACAATAAGAAAAGTAAAGGTTTCAAATCCAGATAAATTGCTCATGCGGAAAGGATTTGTGAGGAATGCAGAATTATAACCTTATTTATCATTATCTCTGCTTGAGAAATCAATACTGCTTGGGACAATACGGTAACAGATCAGACAATGGGATCTAAAATGGGTTAAATGGAGGCCAGATTCACACCTCACATTATGCTAAAGTAGAAGTGCATAAGTTTAGTAGCCATACCAGTTTTTAAACAGTGTATTTGATGCCATGCTACAAAGACAAGGAGCATTAAAAGTGGTTCCCTCAAATAAAAACTTCATGTCTCATATTTTTTCTCATACACTTATACAGATAGTCCTTGATTTACATCCATTCAATTAGTGACTACTCAAAGTTACAATGGAAATGAAAACAGTGGCTTACAACTGATCCTCACACTTCCAAAGTTGCAGCATCCTCACAATCATGTGATCAAAAATCAGGTGCTTGGCAACCGGCACGTATATACAAGAGCTGCAGCATTCGGAGGCCATGCGATTACCATTTCTGACCTTCCCAGCCAGTTCCCAACCAGCAAATTCAATGGGTAAAGCTGGGTTCACTTAATGACCACATGATTCACTAACAAATGCAGTGATTCACTTAACAATCATGGGAAAAACTGTCATAAAATTGGGTGCAATTCATTCAACAATCAGTTTGCTTAGCAATGGAAACTATAATCCTAATTGTCGTAAGTCAGGGACTATCTGTACACAAACTACACAGAATACTGATATCCACAGATTCAAAAGGGGCGACATGAAACTTAGCAACATGGGAGCAGAATGGGACTTGTTATTGGGGGACAATAAAATCAATGTAAGGGGTTGTAATGTGATGCACCACATGTGCTCTCCCAGCTATGCTGTCAATCAAGGCACTAAACCATGATTTCATTAGTTACCCTTTACTGAACAAATTGTAACTGGCACGGTTCACATGCAACTAGTTTATAACAACAAACCACAATGTTTGAATTCATACTAAACTGACGTCAAACAAATCACACTATAGTTCAATGTGACCCACCTTTAAGTTCATGCACTGAAATCAATGGGATGGAAAAAAGCTAAAGATATTAAGGCTAACATAGGAATATTAATTTCAAGAGATTTGCATTAACGTGTGGATTCATCCTAAGGAGTGTAGTAGCATATAATAGGCAGAGAATAGCTTTATGGCAGATAAACTGTTCCAAACATGCATGCATCTCTTTTCATCTCTAAACAGCAGCCAACACAATGATATCCATAACCATAAAGAAGAACCATAATTTACTGAATGTATACAGCACAGACATTTCCAAGTTCAAATCACTGATATTTTTGGTTGAAGAGATTAGGATTTGGTTGGAGGCTACTGCAAGAAATAGATATGAGCAAGTAATCTAATGAAGCAATAATTCAATAGTAGAAAAGTATCAATTAGCATATTCTCCCATCCCTTTATAGTAACTAGTTAATTTTTAAACATTGACAATAGCCTATTGGGACCAAACCCACTCCCCATATTTCATGTATCAGCTGAAGGTGTCCAAGCTGAAACTTACTGAAGAGAAATGGATTGTTGTTTTCTTGGATAGCTCCAAGAAACTGCCCAGCCAGTATTCAGCAGCTGCAAAAAGATAAAAATAAAAAGGAAATTATATGTTAGAGATCATTAGAAAAGGGATAGAAAAACAAAATTATTAATACTGTAATGCCTTCATGCAAGTATACTATATGATTACATGAAATACTATGTGTCGGCTTGTTTGCAGTAACTCAAGCAAATTGTAGAGCAAGAAAGCTTTAGCCAGTATTAAAGGAGAAACTCCTTCAAAGAAATATAGGATTTTTATTTCAGAAAATACATTAATAAGGTAGATCATCATGGAGATATGGGAAACAATATCATACAATGAATGTCTAAGGAAAATAGATTATATTTAGCCTAATGAAGGCTGAGAAGGCTCAGGGAGACCCAATAATAGTCTTCTAATAATTAAAGGCTTGTAACTGAGAAGTGGGGATAGATTTATTCTCCATAGCACCTGAGGACAGGATAAGAAGCAATAGGTAGAAGCTCATTAGAGGGAGATTTGACCTGGAAATGAGGAACTTTTTGACAGTGAGAGCAATTAATGAATGGAACAGCTTACATCCCAAAATTGTGGTTGTTCCAGCACTGGAGATTTTAAAGAAAAGATTGGACAACCGTTTGTCCAGGATGGTATAAGGATTCCTGCCTTGAGTAGGGAGTTGGACTAAAAGACCTCCAAGGTCCCTTCCAGCCCTATGAGTCTATGATTAAAATTTCGGTATGTTTTAAATCACCACCTCCAGAAAAACATGGGCAAAAAAGTGATGCTCAATTGTGGTCTTCCGAAAGCTGGCCACAGACTGATTAAACTGCCATTGACAGTTTCACAAAGCGTTCAGTAAAAATGGAAAATGAACTCTACTAAATCTCCAGCATGTCACATTAACTGACATATATAGCTTCTTTTGAAATTCAACCTGTCATTTGAAAGACTTAATACATACCACTGTTCTCAAAGAAGTAAGCAATATCATGTCCTTCCAATGTGTTAAAAAACAATTCTCAACCACCTAGGCTAGTGCAAATGCTGGTGACTGATTCTGGAAGTTCTAGATCAAAATACATAAAAGGCATCAAATTGCTCATATGAAAGGTCAACATTTGGTGGGCAGCAGAAGGGTTAGGGGCTATGCATCCAAGCACATACCCCTCTTTTCTTTGAGATGTACTGTCATAACTGGGAGCAACTTTCACATACTGACCAACAATTCACGCATCAATTGCCAGAAGTATACTCCACTGCTCTGAGAGAACACCATCTGAAAAAGGGGAATATTTGTTGCTCAGGGTTGAAATGAGGGGTCCTTGGTGCTCTCTGGGCTTGATCGTTTCCTTTCCCAAGCTAGGTAACATCATCAGTGCTAGTGAGGAGTGGGCTTTGCTCTCAATTTATATTCTAGTGGCTTGCCCTGTCAGTGTTGGTGTTGAATGGATCTGGAGGTTCTTTATTTGGGTTGTTTACTGTTAGCTTGTTTGGCAGTTCCTTGATTGGGATATTATTTACTTCTTGATTGTTGTTCTAATGTTAATCTTGGTGTTATACCTTCCCTAGCCTACAACTTGTAGGAGATGATCAGGCTGACTCTTGAGGGAGGGGGCAAGTATGTCATCGGTCTGTAGTCCCATCGTGCCCACAACTCTTGAGGGAGGGGGCAAGTATGTCATCGGTCTGTAGTCCCATCGTGCCCACAAGAGATCTAAGGCCAGCCCTCCTTAAATTCCACTGACTCTTACCTACTGTCAATTTGCCTTGGCTGTTAGTAGTTCAGATTCTTGTAGAGAGCTAGTATGGAATAAACTTGAACTCATTTGAAAAACCTTGGTTCCTGGTTTCTTGCGTCTGACAGGCAGCCTACCAATCAGATGACTGGTCAATAGACCCAAGATCAGGAAACCATATATGAAACCCACAAACCTATCTCATACATATATTACACACAGACTCAGAGGTAAATTCCACTGAATTCAATGGTAGGTATTCCTAGAACAAATATAGGACTGTGTCAAAGGTTAGGACTTAGTATACAGTATCACTGGAATCCGCCTATTCTTTTTGTTTCTGCTTCATGCCTTTTTTTTCTTCCTTCCTTCTCCAATAAAGGAAACATCCTTCTCCAGTAAATTAATTATTTATAAATAATATAAATTATGTATCCCTCCTATGTCTCCAAGAAATAAGAGACATTCTTTAGAAGGAGTCTGGTAGGACAAATGTTAATGAAAGGCATCCGCTCTTATGAACTGAAATTTGCTTCACCACATGTATAGAGGGCTAAACTTAGGAAGAATTTAAACTGGAATGAGGCAGAAAGAGACAGAAAGATGTTTTTGTTACGCAAACACAGGTTATACGTAAGATGTCCGTCATCAATTAATGATGTCCCTCCTCAATTAAGAACTGTAACCAATAGTATTTTCCAAGAGCTTGAATGATGGCCTGAAACCTTTTGATGTATGTAAGTTTAGCAACCTCTCACCCCATAGCAGTTTTTAAAAATCCACTTTTCCCAAACTGTCCACTTTGTGGTCTGTTAAACAGCATCCTGGAAGGTTGAAATGTTGAGTAGAAACTAAGAAGGCTTCACCAAAAATTTCCATATATAGTACAACCTGAAGCTCTTGGGAAACTTCATTAGAAAATAACTGCTGTTACAATTATCTAGGTATTCCCCCCGCACACACTCAAGAAAAATAGGGAAACTAGTATGTTTACTGACATCTGTTTTGCAACCTGGGAATTATTTTGCAATGTAAAGTCTGCTTGCTTCAAAGTTATGATAGCCCACGTGCTCTCTGAAACCGAAAACTAAAAGTAAAGTTTAGCCCTTTGTCTTGCACTCTAGCCCAGCTATGCAAATCGAGGGGAATTCTCAGCTTAGAATTTCCATGAGAGTTACAGAAAGGAATGGATCTCTCTCTTCCGCCCCTTTTTTTAACTTTAAGGGTGGAGGAAAGATACCAGCATTCTAAATTCTCATTCTAACACAAATCAACAAGAAACTTAACATTTCAAGCACTGAAATTTAGTGTGTGTGTGTGTGTGTGTGTGTATTAAATTAAAGGTATTTTACTAGCAATTAAAGATTAAAACTGACTTACTGACATGTAAGCACACACCAGTTCAAAGCATAAATCAACTTTTTCCCCAAAACTGAGAAAGTTGGGGTTCTTTTGTTTTTTCCAATTATTAAGGCTAATTATTGCTACACATTAACATTAATGCCTAGCTATGGAAGTCATTGCCAAGAATTGGAGGAATTTGGAGCTCTGATCTTCAGCAGCAGAAAACAGAGGAACACCTTGAGGATTTTAAAAAAAATGGAACAAACACTTAAGGGGGAAAGTCAAAAATAAGGTGAGGAAAAACCTTCCACATTCCCAGATATTTCCAGAACATATCCTTATAAACAACCTGAGTTGCCAGTGGTCTGGAAATAGCATGAATTTGGACTGAGTCCAAAAAAGACCACTTAAATATGACCTAAGACTAAAGACGCATCTAATTGTATTTTATAAACATGGAACTCCTGTCTAATTTGTTATGAAATCAATGAAAACAATCCTTTACTTTTGAAAAACAGTGAAGAGTCTGCTAAAGGTATTTCAAAAAATACTAGGATTTGTTTTTGAACTTCTAAAAACAAAGCTTGCTCGGTCAATACGTGACCAAACTTATAATTTTAGACTGTTCATGATTGCATTAGCAGCTCCAACTACAATTACACCTTTTTTTATTCAAGACAGAAAGTCTGAATTTTGATTGATACATTTCTGCATTCTACATAGCAATCTTGCTCATCCTCCAAAATTCAAAAAAGCCTAGAATTCTCCGACAACATGGCCAAAAGATGCTATATGTGCCTTCATTCTTCTGATTCAACACATCCTTTTCAGAAGCCCTTTTCAGAAGTCCAGAAAGCACAGTGTTCTGAAAAGATTTCTACTGGTTGCCTGTCTCCTGGGGATGTGGAAGGTGTACCTTTCTAATGCAATGTGCTACATTTCATTGTGAAGCAGGCTTGTTTTGGGCCTCATAGGCTAATGAGACAAGCCTTGACTCACCTGGAGATCAAGAACAATGAGGCCTTACAACTCTATGGCACGTCTGCTGGAAGGAATCTAGGAAATCTTTCAATATTTCAAATATTCTAACTCGGTTTTAGAATTATGATAGATGGAGGATCATTTCCTGACTATGGTGGGAGCCAAATTCAATTTAGATGCAAGGGTTTGTTTTGTGATAATTTCTCCCATAAGATGCAAAAATCTTGGCAGAGAGCACCCTTATCTGGGATACCTGCCTGGCAGAGGTTGACTCATGCAAGGTTTTGAGCATGGAGTTGAGTTAGAGCATCATCCCATGATAGGTACTAGTGGATACTAGTTGGTCTTAGTATGCAGACCCTCTGAAGAATTCTTGGTATAAGGATGAGCAGAGAGAATGATTATTGCTTCCCAATAAGAGACCAAGAAGAAGACTCAAAGTTGCCTGCTTGGTTGTAGTCCTTTGTTACGGCCATTGGTAAGTCTGACATTGAGGTTGAAGGTATGGTTCCTTCTCTTTGCAGAAAACTTAATCACATTCACTAGTCCAGGTCTTTCAGGCTGACCCACTGATATTTTGCTGATCATCAAGATATATTCCGCCAAGTAGGTGATGGCTTTGGCTCATTGTAGTTCCTCTACCTGAGTTTCCTATAATGTGGAAGCCAAGCTAGCAGTTTGCTCAAAGGAGAGAAATCTTGACAAGACTAAAGAACAAGACTTGATTTTGAGGATGGGGGTGTAACCACGTGCACTTTGGGTTGCTGGTTCTCCACTTTCCTGTCTTCTTGTTTTTAGGGGTTGCCTTTTTCAACCATGTGTTGCCTTTGAAGTATCTAACATAGAGTGAGTTCAGCAAATCTAAGACAGCCCGCAGAAGATAGAGAACTTTGTGAACTTCAACTTCCAGAATTCCTCAGCCAGCCATGTTGAATTTTCAGAGATCCTGGAGCAAGAGGGTTCTGTCAGAGGACTGAAAAAGAGCTGATGTGATTTCAATCTTCAAAAAGAGAGGAGGAAAGTGGACCCATGAAGCTACATATCAATCAGCTTGTCATCAATACCTGGGAAAATCCTGGAAAAGTTAATCAAGCAGCAAATTTCTGAGAATCTAGAAATGAACAAGGTGATTGTCAGCAATCTTTTAAAAGCAGATCATGCCAAACAAATCTTTATTACCTTCTTTGATAAAGTGATTAAATTAGTGGATCTAGGAAATCTGTGGATATAATATGTTTGAATTTCAGAAAGGCATTTTACAAAGTAAATGACAGCCTGCTTCTTGGTAAGATAGAACAATGTGGAATAGACAGTATCACTACTAGTTGGATCAGTGTGTGGTTCTGGAACTATCTCTACATGAAGGAAAGAATGAAGTGGGGTACCTCAAGATTCTGAATTGGGGCCAGTACTCTTCAACATCTTCATAAGTGAACCAGGTGAGGGGATAGAAGGAGAACTCATCACATTTGCAAATGTCACTAAGCTGGGGAAACTGCTAGCACTTTGGAAAATTGACTCAAGATTCAGAAGGATATTGACAGACTTGAGTATTGCATCCTATCCATTATAATGCAGTTCAATGGTGAGAAAAGTAAGGTCCTGCATTTAGGCAGGAAAAACCAAGTGCACAGGTATAGAATAGACAGTATCTGACCCAACAGTAGTACATATGAGAGGGATCTAGATGTCCTAATAGGCCATCACTTAAATATGAGACAGCAATGTGTTACAGCTGCCAAAAAGGTCAACGCAGCCTAAGGCTACATCAACAAAGGGATATAGCATCAAGGTCACAATAAATGATAGTACAGCACTGCTATATACTGCACTGATGAGGCCACACATGGAATACCTTGACCAGTTCTGGTCACCGCAATACAAAAAAAGACATACTGAGGCCCTAGAAAGAGTGCAGAGAAGAACATAAGGGATAAACCATAAAGATGAATAACTAAGGGAACTATGTTTAGCCTAACAAAGAGATGGCTTAGGGATGACAGGACAGTAGCCTTCCAATACCTGAAGGAGTGGGTCAATTTGTCCTCTAAAGTACCCGAGGGCAGGACAAGAAGCAATGGATGAAGTTTGATCAGAGGGAGATCCATCTTGAAACTAAGGAGGAATTTGCTGACAGTGAGAGCAATTAATCAATGGAAAAGCTTGCCTCTTAGAGACAGGGGTACTCCATTACTGGAAGTTTTCAAGAAAAGATTGGACTTCCATTTGTCTGCGATGGTATAAGGATTCCTATCTTGGCCAAGGGGTTGGACTAGAAGACCTCCAAGGTCCTTTTCAGTCCTATGATTTTATAAATACTATCACAAAGAAAATCAGGCATGCTAGAATTTCATTCGAGTTAATGGGACATAATTTAGCAACTGGTCACTATTTCTAATGAGGTTAATGAAACTAAAACATGACTATTTGGGTTTGAAATTACAGAGCAGCAGCATTAAGAGTTGTTTCCCAACATGGCCCACAAAAACTCATCACCCTTGATTCTTGGAAGTTTTCTGTTAAATATTGGGCAAGTATCCACTTGAGGATGTTTTAATGCTGAGTGTCCCAATTCATTGGTATATTTTTGTGTTTTCTTTTACAGAGGTTCCTCTATTTCTAACTTATGAAAAACAGACTTAACATAAAATAAATTCAAATGCTATTTGAAAAAAGGAAAACAAGTCTTCCAAGCACAGGATAGAATCTGTTTAAGAAAAATGCACTCTGGAGTTCTAGACTTCCGGTTTGATGTCGCAGCGTGATCGATGCAGGGGAGCAGGGCTGCGCATCCCCACGCTGAATCCTCTTTGTCGGAGGGGCCCCCCAGGGGCTAAAGTCACCCTGTAGGGGTGACAGATAAGGAGGGGCACCCTGCTGGTTGCTGAAAGCGGTGGCTCTCCAGCTGGACCCAGGGTTTTTCCCTCTTTGCCAAGGGTGAAGCCACCAAAATGGCTGCCGCAAAGCAGGGGCACCTGAAGAAATTAAGATTGTGTAGGAGCGGAGTGAATGAACAGTGACTGGAGCTGGGTGAAGTGTCTTGAATTTTACCTAGTATTTATCCTAAAAGAAAATCAATCCCGAAGAAGAGGCTCTCTGGAGTGTTTTCTAGCCATGACTAAAGACAGGTGTCAACTCATAAAACATTCCTATGCCTTCCTCCCCCCCCCCCTTTTTTTTTAAATGGCAACTACTAAAACAGGGATAGGAATGTTTTATAAGTTGACAAGAGGCAGAGAAACACTGCACCATGACAGGAAATCACTAAAAGCTTAAAATATAGAAAGACTGGATGTTTAAACCTTACTGGCAAGTCCTAGAATAGGCAGTTTAAAATGCTGGACATTTGACTGGCTTTTGGATATTGTGTTTGAAATAATTTGAAATAATACTTTTAAAGTAGATTTTTAACACTGATTTTCAACCTGAAGGCACCATCTACTGGTGAATGGATATATTCTATGTTATACCCCAGGCATGATAGCAGCCTGGGAACCCTCATAAGAAAGAGTAACACCTGGAGATTTGCTATATTATTTACTGCTCTATATTTATCGGTGGTGACCAGAGAATCAACCCTTAAAACCTGGATTAACGGAATGACTTTTGTATATTGGAACTAGCAAATTAAAAGATGGATCTAAGAATTATGGGAAAATCCCCTGGATTGTATAAATGGAATTTATTGACTAACTGTGTGATATAAAGAACTATAGCTATTGCATTCCCTGATAGACAATACTAAGATAAAGTAATCTGCTGGATTTGGAAAGTCAAAAAGAATAAGATTCTAGAGCGGTGACAGATTGCTGACAGAACACTGAATACTACTTGGACTTTTTAAAACAAAGCAAGATGGCCCATTAGGAAGAATTGGAGACATGAAGAGAAATTATGATGTTACTCCGAAACATTTACAACACGATGATGAGGAATTCCAGGGAGATAAAGGACTTATTGCATGATATAACTGGAAAGACTGAAAATGAGCAACTATGAAACAAGATAATAAAACCCAGGAAACAAGGAAGATAACTGTAACCTTGGAATATGAGATAGAGCAGATGACATAACGAATAGAACAATGGTTGTCCAATCTCTTCTTCAAAACCTCCAGTGATGGAGCACCCAAGCTTCTGGAGGCAAGCCGTTAATTGCTCTCACTGTCAGGAAACTTCTCCTTAGTTGTAGGTTGCTTCTCTCCTTAATTAGGGAATATTGCGGGTCCCATCCCTGAGGGAGATACACCTGGTGGGATCCAGAAGAAGGGCCTTCTCCGTGGTGGCTCCCTCTCTCTGGAACATCACCCCCCCCCAAATTAGAATGGCCCCCACTCTAGCACTCTTCCGGAAGGCGCTGAAGGCCTGGTTCTGCCAGCGGGCCTGGGGAACCCAGAGCGGGATGGAGCCCATTAAATGGCTCATGTGATCTGCTGTCGCCGGGGCGGTAGGTGAGGGGTGGTTTTATTATATTATATTAATTTATTTGATTCTTTTTATTAGTTTTATTGTTTTAAATGAGGTTTTATATTCTGTAAGCCACCTTGAGTCACCATGTGCGAATAGGTGGCAATATAAATTAAATAAATAAATAAATAAATAAATCACTATATAAATAAAAGGAATCCTAAAAAAGGAAGTAATTGAAAAATGCAAAACCAGCAGATCAATCAGCACTGTATGCATCTGTGTTATTTATGGCTATAAAAAAATTCTGTCTAAAGACTTGCAGTCACAATTCTAATTCCAGGAAATATAGAAAGCACAAAATAACAAAACAAAACAGATTAAAAGCAATAAAAGAGAACCTGTGTAGATTACTATGTAAACTAATGTTAGTGTGAAATATATCACAGAGATAAGAACCTTGAATCTACTGAATAGGTATTTTCATATCATCTGCCCAGCCATTTTTTACAATAAGCAATTGTAGTCAATTCTTACTAATGAACTGTTTGCCCTTGTTTGCTATAAGGATAAAAAGTTGCACAACCTAAAACGCAGAACAAGCAACTCTTTAAAACTTAACAAAATGAAGAAAACTTGTTTCGTTAATGCAAAGCAACCTTAACAAGAGGCACTTAATTCTGCTACCTGTTCTTTTCCCATGAATATCTTTTCCGATAGTATTTGTTTTCTGACCCAATGTACTTATTGGAATAAAAGCAACTGGCACCATCACATCTTTGAAAGATGAAGGGCTAAATATTTTATCCTCCCACCTCTCCTTTTTTGCAAACTACTTTCACAACTACAACTTACTCTTCTAAAAGGCATAGCAGAAACAAATATATACACTTTTTTCCAGAAATATTTCTTTCTTCAAAATCAATCTCAGAAGATTAAAATATACACTTTTTTTCCAAAATTCTTTTTTCCTGCTTTGTTCAGAACTCTAATCAAATTCTATCACTGATGGACCCAAAATCTCATGAGATCATGGGCACCTATCTTTACAGTATAAAGAAGAGGCACCTAAAAGAATTGTCACAAATACCCCCCAAAAAATCTCAAAGCGAACAAAGCAAATTTAAAAATGTATCTCCTAAGGCACTCTGGCTAGATTCTCACAACTCTCTTTAGAGGAAGCACGCGGCTTACCTGTCATCCACACCACTAATACAGATGATACGTTCTCGGCAAAAAAAATAGTGTGTATAGCAGTTTTTTACTCTTTGGACTCTGCTAAGGGACTGGATGAGTTATGAAAGCTTCTCTCCACAGAAACACACCCACTTCTATGACTCACAGGAGTTTCTATCTCCTTTTAAAAAAAAAAATAGTTGTCAACTCTGAAAGCTATTAAGAAAATTCAGCTGTGTCATTTTTCCTTTAAAAACCACCAGGATCTAGGGGTACTTTCATGTGAAAAACATTTTGAGGAAGTAATCCTATATGATTTTTATTGCCATTAATCATTCTAAGGTGGTTTACATTTTGAGAGAAATCACAGTCCTCTTTGGGACAGTATTCCTTAGTCATTGGAGTACCTGGGGAGTTCCCCATATTAGAGACTTTTCCCCCCTTGAAGGTTGTTATGTGTGCGTTTTGCATTTGTTTTGTCAATAGTTATCCTATATATGCTAATGTCTCACTTTTGTTCAACATTATGATATTTTAGTGACACAATCAATAGTGCTGACATCCAAATATCAAAAATTAAAGGTTGTTACTATCACATGAGGAAGAGATTATCAATTGGATTAACATTATGATTGCTGAAAACATTAACTTTCTCCTGACTAAAAGTTCTGAAAAGATCTTTCCTGTTCTGAACAGAAAGAAAGTCATGAAAAAATACATTACCCACAAACAAAACTATTAAAACAAATGATGTCCTTTTTCTCTTTGATTGGTCAGAATCAAAGGGAGATTATGATTGGATTCCTATGCTATCTCAGCAGAAAAATCTATAAATAATGCTAATTTGTCAAATGGTGTAGTAAAATTTAAAATTGATATTACCTGGTTTGGTATGAAACATCTGCAACAATACCACCACGCTCAGAGAGCATCAAGGATCCCACAAATTTTAAACTTCCTTATAGTACAGCAATACTATTGTAAATACAACACACACACACATACAGACACAGATACACACAAAGCAATTTAAGGAGAAAGCCATCCAGTGCTAACAGCTTCCCATTTGTAATCTGCAAAGATGTCATCATCTGAAGTGAAAACTTTGCACTACAGCTTTAAGTGTTTAAGCCTTTGCTGCCCGTTGCTTAGCAACCAGGCATCCTTACCTAAACATTGCTTTTCAGCAGTCACGACTGACTGGTGGGGCTGCTAGTGCACTTCAGAGAAAACATGCATTTTAGAATGGCCTGAGTCCTGGTTACATAGCTTAATGAAGTTGCTATTCAAGTCTTTTAAAAAGGTCTTCCATGATTTATTTATTTATTCAACTTAAGCGTGAGTGTGGCTACAACAACTGCTCGCTGTCCTGTTAGGGTTGCAAAAGTGTCACCCAGCTGACTTCTAAGCCTAAAACAGGACTGAAACAGTCTTCCACGTTTCTAGTCTGATGCCTTAACCGCCACATCAGACTGGCTCTCCTGTCAGCAATTAGGCATCACAAAATAACAAAATCAAAAATTAAAAAACAATATGTTGTTTTTAACAAAGTTAAAATATAACAGCTGATCATCGTGATTCTACACACTCTTCTATTCTGATTCAGGCAACTGTATCAAGAAATGGTCCCACCAATCTATCTAATTTACAAATGAACAGCATAAATTAAAGGGTGCTTGAAAGTCCTTCATTCAGAGACGTGGACAAGCATTTTCTCGTGATGAGTTCAAAAGCCAAGAATTGACTTCCAAACAACAGCAATGAAAAGAACATTCCTAAAGTTCATCAGAAGCAAGGAATCTCATTTAACTTCCTGCAGGGATCAAAGACCAGGACCAAATATTCCACTGGAACCAATAGATATATTATTTCAGTGGCACAAGGGCACATGAAGCATCAAATACATGGAAATCAACAAAGCATTATCTGTCTCAGGGTCGCAATAGGCACGGGGATAGTAGCAACAGCAAGAACATGAATCAACCTTTCAAAATGTTATGGGGATTATAGGAAATTTAAACATTGAACTAATCATTTTTGAGTGCACAAAACCATTTCTAAATTCCAGGACCATTAAAAAAAGAAATGTTTTACCAGTTGCCTACAACACAACTTCCAAAAGCAAGACAGGCATTTAAAGCTCTTTTTTACATCCCTAAAATTTATAAACATTGTCAAAACAACAGTGTTACAAGTATTAGCTGTAAACTTCATTATAATGTTATATGCTGTTTGATATGTAGTGTAGGCACACTCTCCTGTATAGCATTCATCAACTTAATATTCAAGAGGGAAAAAAACCTTAGTCCAAGAAAAATCACCCAAAGGCTTGGACATAATTTACATAATTAATCAGAGATGTATTGATTCCTGTCGATACGAGTGGAGCTATCGTTACTATAAGCATGGGAAATTTCAGCTCCCACAACCAGCCCTTCTAGCCACACTGCTAAACATTTGCAGCCCATTTTTCCTGAATTAGAAAATGCATGATGTAGCCAAAAAAAAGTTAAAACAGGAACATGCTAAAGAAAAAAACAAGGGCAAATTCCCCCATCCTGTGAAACACCACCCCAACTGCATGACACTGCTGCATGGTGTGTCATTTCCCCATGGATTACTCAGACTTTCAACTGTTACACTCTGATTACAGCACTAAGTATGCTCACCATTGCTTTATAGCAGGGATGTGCAAACTTGACCACTTTAAGACTTGTGGACTTCAACTCCAAGAATTCCTTAGCCAGCATGATCAAAGTCCTGCCTTTAAATGTCTGTCTGTCTATCATCTATCTATCTATCTATCTATCTATCTATCTATCTATCTATCTATCTATCTATCTATCTATCTATCTTCAGCCTTTATTTTTATGAATAACTCCAGGCATCCAACATCCAAGACACCTTCTTCCTCCTATTTTCCCCACAACAACCCTGTGAGGTGGGTTAGGCTGCGAGATGGACTGGCCCAAAGTCATCCAGATGGCTTTCATGACTAAGGTGGGACTTGAATTCACAGTCTTCCACTTTCTCGCCTGGTGCCTTAACCAAACCGGCTCAGTCTCTATCTTATACTGATTCTGGTTCCGTTTATCGATCTTCATCCACTCCATCACCCAATTTAGGCAAAGGCTTGGCACATAGTTTAACATTCCTATTAGAGCAGGGATCCCCAACTCCCAGTCCGTGGCATACCAGCCACAGGCTACACAAACAAGTGAAGCCCCATCCATGATACGGGGGTTGGTCTTACCTGAGACACCCTTTCTCAGGGAGTCGACGGGAGAATTCAGATTAGGGTAGTCTCTTGTCTCGTTGCTCTTCAGACTGAGTTGAATTCTGAGGACGCACCTCCCTGTAACAGTCCCCAGTTGAAACGAAGCTGAAGCGGATCCTGTTGTCCTTCTCCAAAGGTAGCCCCTCCAGGTCTCTAGACCAGGCAGTCCTCCGGGTGGAACTGGATTCTCCCACCGACTCCCTGAGAAAGGGCGTCTCATGGAAGACCAACAGCCCTTCTCCACTGTATTGACGGGTGAATCCAGATTGGGACATACCAAAGCTGGCTGTCCTACGGGGAGGAATTGGTCTGGTCTGGAGTCCCCGCCTCAACATGTACTCCTTGCAGGATGCACCTGCTGAAGGCTGCCTCCGCAGAGTCAAAAGTGTCTAGTCTATAATACTATATGAATGATGACAGTGATGACCATGTCGCCGCTCAACAAATCTCCTCCACAGAGGCCTGCATTGCCCAAGCTGCCATTGTGGCCACCCTTCTGGTAGAGTGCGCTGTAATCTTTTTGGGCACTGGAAGAGCTTGAAGCTCGTAGGCCTTGGCTACAGCCATGCCTGTAGCCAAGGACCCATGGTGGAAGGTGACCCAGAGTTGACAGCTGAAAGGATACGAACAGGGACTCTGTCTTCCTGATGGAAGCGGTTCGTTGGATGTAAATGCAGAGGGCCCTCCTAACATCCAAGGTGTGCCATTTCTTTTCCAGAGCATGTTTAGGCCCTGGACAGAAATCAGGCAAGATCAACTCCTGTGTTCGATGGAACAATGAATTCACCTTGGGCAGAAAGGCAGGGTCCAACCACAGAACCACCCTGTTCGGATATAAAACACAAAGATCCTTTCTCACAGATAAGGTCGCCAACTCTGAAATCTGTCTGGCAGATGTAATGGCCACAAGGAAACCACCTTGAACATCAGTAAGCATAGGCTGGCCTCTCGCAGGGGCTCAAATGGTGCAGAAGTAAGAGCCTGCAATACCTTTGGTAGGTCCCAGGTGCACCACTGGAGGCTTCAAGTTCATGGCACCCCTAAGAAATGCCCACACCCTAGGCAAGAAAGCTCAGGTCCTTGAACAACATCATAGAAATCAGGACTGCCACCTGCCGTCGTAAGGCATTAGGGGATACACCCTTGTCTAGACCCTCTTGTAGAAAATCCAGCATGTGTGCCACCGACACTGAGGTGGGATCAATGTGGCACTTTGAACCAGAACCGCAGAAAATCTTCCACGTTGCATCATAAATCCGAGTAGTGGAAGGTCGTCTG
This sequence comes from Pseudonaja textilis, assembly GCF_900518735.1. Next base: position 15,622,100 of record NW_020769328.1, on the reverse strand, counting down.
GCTGTCTGGATTGTCTGTATGAACTTACTGGAGAACTTCTCCAGTCTCAGAAGTTTCCGTTCAAGTGCCAGATGGTCAACTGGAACCACTGGGGCTCTGGATGGTTGATGGGACTCTGGCTGAGGGAGACTCTGTCCGGGGGGATCCTCCAAGGCCTGGAAATTGACAGGCTGACCAGATCGGAAAACCACGGTCATCTGGGCCAGTGGAGAGCTAACAGAAAAACCCCTGCCCTCTCTGATTATCCCTGGAATCAGGGGAAGGGGGGAAAGGCATACAACAGGCCCTGGGGCCACAGGCAGCGTAGTGCATTGAGTCCTTCTGCCCTGGTGCTGGAAACCTCGCAAATAATCTTGGAAGTTGAGTGTTCGATGGAGAGGCAAAGAGATCCAGAATCGGATGGCCGAACCACCCCAAAAGCTCCTTGAACAGACTGGGATGCAGGCACCACTCCAACTGATTGACTGTGGCCCTGCTGAGCTAGTCTGCCTGCACATTCGAGACTCCCAAGATGTGCTCTCCCCATTTTGATAGGAGGTGTCTCTCTTCCCAAAGCACAGTTGGTTCGCTTCCTGCATGAGGGACCTGGACTGAGTGCCCCACTGCTGACTGATGTGGGCCTTGGTGACCACATTGTCTGTAAGGAGGACATGCTGTCCCAAAACCTCCTGCTAGAATCTTCTGAGGGCCAAACGGGCCACCCTGAGTTCCAGCCAGTTTACACTGTGATGTAATTACTCTTGTGTCCACCACCCCGGGTCACCTGGATTTGAGGTGGGGCCCCTGAGCCAAAAGGCTGGCATCGGTTGTGATCGTCAGTCTTTGTGGTTCCTTGTAGAATCAACCCCGGGCGATGACCTGGGACTGCCACCAGTGGAATGAGCAAAATACCCTTGGTGGCACCTGAACCCTCGTCGCTGAGTTGCCCTGGCCCGCCCTTTGATAGGGGAGCAGAAACCACTACAGGGACCTGGCAAAGGGGTGCCTTATGGAATCAACCGTGGGGCAAGCAGCCCTTTTGTGGCAACAATGGCAGGTCCTTCAGACGTCCCAAGTGACATTGGGTTTCATCCTTCCATAGGGGAGGCACCCCTATGGCATTCCATAAGGCACCCCTTTGCCAGGTCTCTGGAGACAGGGAAGCGGATGAAAAATCTCAGAGGTGAGGAGTGAAACTCTAGGGAAAGCCCCGTTCCTATTGTTTCCTTGATCCAGGTATCTGTCGTGGTCTCCTCCTATCAATGTCCGAAGAGACCAAGATGATCCCCTATGGAAGGATGAAACCCAATGTCACTTGGGACGTCTGAAGGACCTGCCATTGTTGCCACAAAAGGGCTGCTTGCCCCACGGTTGCTGTCAGCCACTGGCTCCAAATGCAGGTTTGTAAGCCTGGTAGGTGGGCCTAGAGAAAAAGGGCCTTTGCAGTCGGGGAAAGCTAGCCCCATCCTCCCCCTGCTGAAAGGAGGGCCTCTGAAAATCGGGAGAGATGCGGTAGTCATCTTGCCTGCCCAGGGACAGAAGAATCTTCTGCTTGTCTCTGGTCTCCACTAAGAATGGCTCCAGAGACTCCCCAAATAGCTTCTCCACCCTGAAGGGGGTGAAAGCTACCTTCCACTTGTTCTTGTTGTCCATCTGCCAATGGCAGAGCCACAACATCCAACAGGCCGTCACTGAAGAGGCAATGGCCTGTGAAGAAAACTTGGTATTTAGCGTGGCGTCCACAGTAAATTCAGCAGCTGCGATGATCTTGTTGAGGTCCTGGTGTACGCAAAGATCCTCTGCTGGGATCCTTCCCTGTAGCTGTCTGAGCCAACGCAAGGAGGCCCAAGTGAAGAAGGATGCCACCATGAAAGCCCTAATTGCCCAGGAGTCCGCTTGATGTGCTCTGCAAAGAGACATCTCCTCCTTCTTTCCTCTGTTTTCAATGCATCCTCTGCATCTGGTAGCAGGACGGATGAGGAAGTCAAGACTGCTACTGGAGTGTCCACTGTTGGGAACTGAATTGCATCTAGGAGCTCAGGGTCTATGTTGAAAAATGTAGCCTCCGAACTGCTGGGTCGGGAGAGTATATCCCTGGCAGTGACCCACTGTCTCCTTATCACATCAAGGAACATCTTGGGCATGGGAACAGCATCCACCTCAGTAGTTTTTTCTGTAAAGATGAAGTTCTCTTGATCAGACCCATCTCGAGGGGGATCCTGGACGACCGTCTCCTTCCTCAGATGAGCCATGCTCTTTGCCTTGAAAAGCAGAGGCTTAAATACGTTGGGATGGAATAGGCCCTTGAAGGCTGGGGTGATTCTCCTTCATCCTCTGAAAAATCCTTGTAATAAGCTGCTCCCCTTCTCCAGCAGCTGCAAGCCATTCCTGCCAGAGAATTAGTAGATACTGGGATGTTTGAAGGCAATGGAAGGCCTTGCTGAATATATTGCTCGCTAGAGCCCCCTAGTGACCGGGCTTCTAAATGCAGTCTATTGAGTCCTGCAGCTTCTTCTGGTTGTGATCTGTCATCAGAAAAATGGCAGGAAACATGTTGTCAGCCATATTAAACTCAGACTGCCTCTGATGTTCTAAATCAGGGGTGTCCAACCTTTCACCTTCCCTGGGCCACATTAGAAGATGAAAATTTGGTTTGGGCCGCACATAAAATAAAATAACAGTAACGATACCTGATCATCCAAAAAAACCATAGAAAACATAGTTAACATATTAAATTTATTTCGAAATGAAGTTAGTGAGATGTTTTTATTATTTATTATTAATTATTAATTAAAAATTATTTATTTTTTATCATGGTTTTTTTTATCACAGTTTTTTTTATCATGGTTTATTTTCCGGCCAAATTTTTTTTGGGGGGGGGGGGGGGGGAGAAAGCTCACCCGCCTCGCGCCTACCTCTCCTCCTGCAAATGGCCCGGCTGGATGAGGCAGGACTGGAAGGCAGAAGCAGCAGCAGCGGTGAGGGCAGAAGCCTTCCCCCGCCGCCGCCGCCTCGTCCCCACCACCGCTGCTGCCCCCGCCGCGGGGGCAGCGGGAGCAGAAGCAGCAGCGGTGCCGGGGGAAGAAGCGGCGGGGGGGTGGCAGCGGCGGCGGCAGCGGCAGCGGGGGCAGAAGTGGCGGCGGCGGGGGGGCAGAATCAGAGGCGGGGGCAGCGGCAGTGGGGGCGGTGGGGGCAGAAGCGGCAGCAGGGGCAGAAGCGGCGGCGGCAGCAGCGGCAGTGACGGCGGGGGCAGAAGCGGTGGAGGCGGGGGCAACAGCAGGAGGTGGCGCTCTGACGGCGCCCGCCTTTTCTCTTGCTGCTTGGCCTGGCGCTTGCCTCGCCCCGCCTCGCGCCTGCCTCTCCTCCTCCTCCTCGCTGGCTCTGGCATGAAGGTTGGGGTGGGCACTGGGCCGCATTACGAGGCGACCTGGGCCGCATGCGGCCCATGGGCCACGGGTTGGACAAGCCTGTTCTAAATCCTTTCTAGCCTTTTCAAACTCCCTGTCTAAGGTTTTCTGCCTTCGCCTAGCTTGCTTCTCTTCAGCCCTGGTGGGCTTCTTGGGAGCAAGTGCTCTGACCCTAATCTTGACCGCTGATCTGGCCTTAGCTGATCCCTTAATATGTCTAATCCTATGAGACAAAGGTGACATGAACCCCTGTTGCTGAGAGGCGGTCACCTCACAAACAGCTCCACCAGCCTCCACCCTATTCACGCCAAAATTAACGCCAAACTCACAGTCAGTTGTCCGTCAAATTCCCTCTGGTAAATGGGCAGACACACTTGAAAAGTTCTGCTGCCTGTTCAGCGGCGTTTGCAGATGGAAAACTGTTCCGAAAAGCCCCTCCACAGCTGCGGCACAGTCCTGGGGTTATTTGGCAAGCCTGGTAACTTCAGTAGCTTGCAAATGGAATGCTGGCCTTGCAGCAAGTCAAAAGGCAGGCTTATGCGTTAGCGCAGCTGTCACGGTGATTTGGAGATCCCCAGAATCTCAATCTCCAGGTGCAGGCATGGCAACAGCCAGGGTGCTTGCCAGCGGGACCTGAACTTCGTCGCAGACCGAAAGGCAGGCTTACGCAGAAACACGGCTGCCATGGCAATTTAAAAGCAGGAGTGTGACCGAACGCTTGATCAGGGACTCCAGCCCGCTTCCACAGCCACAGAATGCACCAGGAGGGTCTCAGTCGCTGTTCTGGCCAGTCTGAAGGTCCACAGCTTAAGTCCCTGTCAGGCACAAGGCTTTCCTCCTGGCAGAGCTGGACAGCCTGCCTGTCAAATTCCCTTCTGTTCCAGTTATTGTCAATCGAAAGAATCCAGGGATTGGAAGTCCTTTGAGAGGTTCAGAGTCTCTAAGGAAGATGTCCGAACGAGCTGAGTTGAAAACTGGGGACCGTTAACAGGGAGGCGTGTCCTCAGAATTCAACTCAGTCTGAAGAGCAACGAGACAAGAGACTACCCTAATCTGAATTCTCCCATTGACACAGTGGAGAAGCAGGCATCACCCTAACCCACACCCTCTCTGGTCCACGGAAAAACCTTTCTCCACAGAACCAGTTCCTGGTGCCCAAAAGGTGTATTAGAGTATCTAGTAGAAATTGTTACTGATTCCCCAACAGTAACCCCCAAAGTAACTTGAGTCACCATTTTGTTAGCCCAAGTAAGGAAATTGCAATCAGAATATTCCTCCCACTCTTACCATCCCCAATAATGGAAAAAAAGCACCCCTGCTGTCTCAAGAACAAGGATCAGTACCAGATCATAGTTTCAATTCTCAGCATCCTCAAAGAAACTAAAGTGACGCTGACTATTTTTTAATGTTTTTTTGGTGGAAACCAAGCCAGCATTTAATATATTAATTCAAATAGAACCTGCCCCCTGGTGGTCAACAGGGAGAAAACTCTCCAATGTATGAATCACAGGACACACAAAATTGAATTGACATAGAACACAGAACAAGACTTGGAAGGGACTTTGGAGGTCCTCCATATGTATCAGTGTACATCTTCCCCTCAAACCAAAGAATCACACCTTGAATGCCATTCCAACTTATAAATCCTTTCTTGTATTTTTAATAACTGCTTTCCCATGCCTATATTTCCATAATTTCAGTCAAATTCATAGTTGAATAAAAACATATTTTAAATTATTGTTCCATGCTTTGTAGACTAACCTAAGCCAACTACTATTTTGAAGAGTAATATCCACATTAAAGAGAAATAGAAGACTTTAACTTACCATTAAACTATCTTCTTTCCTTCTCTAAATGCTCAAATAATTTCTTGTATCTCTGTTACAGCCTCATATGGTAGGTACAGGAATTCCTAGTTAAAAAATTCACAACAGCAGAGATTACAATAATATCTGACTAATTTATGTAAACATTTCAATCCATGGAGATTGAAACCGTTAAACAATATATAGTTGTATGCAAGAATTCTTTTCTGTTATTGATAAACCACACACGAGTTAACAAATCATTTTATTAGATGATGGGTCAAAGAGAGAATAAAATTGGTATCTGATTTTAACCTTTCTTTCTCAGAAGTTCATTTCAGATTTCAGCCTAGGGCTCTGAAATTTTCCAAAAATTTAACACATTTCTCCTTAAAGGTTTGTAGCTTAGAAATTCCTATTGATTCTATGCTGTTCTCTAGATCTTGGGGGACAAGAAGCATTTGTATATCTATGTCTCATACCTCAGATACAACCAGTCAATGTGATCTGGGTGCAGTTCTCAATACTTTGATTTCATAATTATAGGTAGCCTTTAACTTACAGTGACAATTGGGTCAAAAATTTGTTGTTAAGTGAGAGAGCTGTTAAATGAGTTTTACCCCATTTTACAAACTTTCTTGCCACACTTGTTAAGTGAATCACTGCAGTTGACAAGTAACTTAAGAGAATCTGGCTTCCCCATTGACTGTGCTTATCAGGAGTTTGGACAAGGGGATCACATGACCTTGAGACACAGCAAAAGTCATAAATATGAACCAGCTGCCAAGCATCTGAACTTATCACATGATCATGGGGATACTACAAAGGTCATAACTGTGAAAAACTGTGATATGTCACATTTTTCAGTGCTGTTGTAACTTTGAATAGTCACTAAACGAACTGTTGTAAATCAAGGACTACCTGTACATTGCTGCATTTTCTACAGAGAGCATTCATCAGTTTCAATTCAGGCAAAATGCAACACTTAAGCAGCTAATTAAAGATGATACTGTGATCATAATACTTCTGGTTTTATAAAAACATACTAATTAACAAATTTCCAAGTTCAATTTGAGTATGGATAAGTCTGCTCACTTAGAGGGGCTACTATTCACAGCTTCCCAATTATGGGATGACCTTCCTGCAGATTCAAGATTGACCAGATAACTGATCAATTGATTCTTCCAACTCCCAGGTTGCCTCATTTTGGGAAACTCTAAATTATTAATGGAACTCATACCATATTCTTTGATACAGGACAGAATTACTGTAGCTTCCAAAGTTGGCTTGTGGAAATTGGGCATTGTCTTACCTGAACACCATTTCTCCTTGTAGGCAAGACAGGTCAGGAGTGGGTTGCTCTTATCCTAGCTGCTTGGACTGAGTCTGTCTAAAAAGGCTGATTAGCCTAGCTCCACCCACTCTGGGTGGCTCCTCCCAACTTTCAGCGAAGCCATCATGACAGACAGGATTGCCTCTGAAAAAACAAATAAGGGACCGTTATCAGCTCCCCCATCCCATCGGCCCACAGTATGGACCAGTTCCATTAGGGTGGGGCTGACCTGTCTTGCCTACAAGGAGAAATGGCATCCAGGTAAGAAAACGCCCATTCTCCCTTGCTCCTGGTTCCCATGCTCCGTGACAACTCTTTGCAGAACCCTTCTGCCAAACGCAGCGTCCACTGAAGCAAAGGCGTCCAGACGGTAGTAGCAAATGAAAGGAGATAGGGATGTCCAAGAGGCCGCCTTGCAGACTTCTTCAATTGAAGCCTGCGTAACCCAGGCTGCAGTTGTTGCAGCACTGCAAGTGGAATGAGCCGTAATGCCTCTGGGTACCGGGAGGGAACAACTCAAGTATGCTCTGGATATAAATGACTTGATCCACCTGATGACTGTGGATGGGGTCACTTTTCTCCCCAATGTGGAAGGTTGGAAGGAACAAAAAAGGATCTTGTTCTGTGGAATTCAGATGTCCTTTCAATATAGATCTTCAGTACCCTGCGCACATCTTGGGTGTACCAAGCTTTTTCCAAGTCATGGACCGGTTTGGGACAAAAATCTGGAAGAACCAGTTCTTGAGACCTGTGGAACAAGGTGTTGACTTTGGGGATAAATGCTGAATCTGGGCGAACTGAGAGCGTGACCAACTCAGATACTCTTCTTGATGAAGTGATTGACACCAAGAAGGCTACCTTCAGATTAAGAAGATGCAGACTAGCCAATCTTAGAGGCTCAAACAAAACCTTAGTCAGGGATTACAACACCTTAGACAAATCCCATGTAGAGTACCTGTGTACTACAAGAGGGTGGAGATTGGCCACCCCTCTGAGGAATTTATGGACTGTAGGATGCTGTGCTAAGGACTCCAACTTGCCACAAGTCAACACCAAAGAAATAGCTGCCACCTGACGCTGAAGGGTGTTGGGAGAAAGGTCTCTATCCAAACCAGCCTATAAAAATTCCAGTTCTGCACTGCCAGGGTAGACAAAACTTTGGTGAAAACTCTAGGGGCGGAAGATAACCCAAAGGGAGGAGCCCTATATTGAAAATGCTGCCCCTGATAACAAAACCTTAAGAAACTTCTATGGGAGTGACAGATCGGAATATGTAAATAAGCTTCCGTCAAATCAATGGAAATGAGGAAGTCCCCTTGTCTAAAGCTCTCAGAATAGTCTGGAGGGAATGCATTTTGAAACGCCTGTAAACTGTGAATTTATTGAGCCTTTTCAAATCAAGAATTGCTCTCCACCCCCACTCCCGAGACCTTAGAGATGACAAAGAGTCTGGAATAAAAACCCTTCCCCTGTTGGTCTTCTGGCACCTTTTGGATGGCTCTGAGCTCCCGCAAGTGCTGGATAGCTGATTCCATGAGCCCCCTTCTCACCATATCCCTAGAAATAGGGCAGATGGAAAACCTCCGTGGAGTGGAGTAGAACTCTAGCAAAAGATCCAATGTTACTGTACTTATCACCCAGGCGTCCGATGTAATCTCTTCCCATTTGTCAGCAAATCTAGCTAAACATTGCCAATGGGGAAAGACTGAGCACAATTAGTTTTGGAGATGGTACCGGCGACTTCCTCCTCCTCGAAAGGGCTGCTTGCCCGAGAACTGCTGACTGCCCTTGCCTGAACGATCTGAAGGAGGCTCAGGACACTGATAGGGGGCCTTGGCAGAATGATGGAAGCTAGATCCAGATTCTGCCTGGAAAGAAGGGCACCTGAAGTATGGGGCAGGTTGGTTCTCTGCCCTCTTGTAAAGCGATGGAAGCACCTTCCTCTTATCTTTGGTTTCAACCAGGAATGGTTCTAAAGCTTCTCCAAATAGCTTGTCCCCTCGCACAAGGGTAGATGCTAACTTCCACTTCCTCCTTCCGTCCACCTGCCAATTACGCAACCAACACATGCATCTGGCTGCAACAGAAGAAGCGACAGCTTTGGTGGCAAACCTGGCCCCGTGAAGAATGGCATTGCTGTGAATTCAGCCACAGCTACAATCTTACTGAGATCCTGATGGGTTTGCATGTTTGCCGCAGGAATTCTCTCTTGTAGCTGCTTCAACCATTTAAGGGATGTTGTGGTGAAGAACAAGGCTGCTGTAGATGCCTTGACCATCCAGGCAGCTGCCTGGTGTGAACTCTGGAGAGGCTGTTCAATCCATTTTTCCTCGGCCTTGAGGACATCTTCCGGATTAGAAGGAGCCGAAGAGGTGGAGGCCAATGCTTCTACAGGTGCATCCACCATGGGCACTTGGAGGCTCTTGGTGAGCTCTGGAGTGACATTGAAAAACCTGCAGTCCAAAGACAAAGGATTGGGCCCTGTAGCAAGTGACTCCAGCTGCTTCTGAATGATCTTCAGAAAGAGCCTGGGAGATGGGACCACCTCCTTTCTCACAGTAAGTTCGTTGAAGAGAACATCCGACTCCATGGGAGGCTGAGCAGCAGCATTCTCATCATCCATATTCCTCAGGTTGGCCATGTTTCTAGCTTTGAATAGCAAAGGGATGAATAATGTGAATCAGCCTATGAACACTGGAATTTCAGGGGTAAGGCCCTCATCCTCAGACATGTCAGATTCCCTCTTGTCTGATTCACCTATCAAGGAAAGCTCAGCAGCAACAGATGGAGCATTGGCCGAAGCAGAAGGAGAAACATGTTCCTGAATCAAGGAACCCTTTTCTGAAAGTAGAGCCTCCTGATCCCAGGACAGTCTCACCGAACCCTCAGGTGCCACTGAGGAATGCCAGACAAACCACTGAATGCCTTCAGGGATACCCTTTTTGATAGCCCTATCAATCAAGAGCTGCAGATTAACCAGGACATCTGACTCACAAGGCTCAGCATGTCTGAGGTCAGCAGAAGTAGGAGTAAAAGTGGCCTATTGCAATCTTGCTCCTGCCAAGGTGCAGCCCTGAAACCTCCTTGAGGATCACCATAATGAGTTCCCTCAGCTGAGGGATGATGAAAGGCCTCCTCTCCAACTGCATCAGGGGACCAAGATTGGGCGATGGTCCTGGAGGAAGGTCCAGGTTCCTGATCCTAAAGGTCAACCCCACTATGATGAGAAGCTGGAGAAGTTTCATTTTCTGGAGATCTGATCCTAGAGGCCTTTTGTACCTTGGCAATGTGCTAGGGCCTTCTGGCGCCTGAAAGCATCCTTCTCCTCCACCTTAGAGGCCTTCTTAGCTGGCAATGGCTGCTTTCTCTGTTTACTACTTGAAGCACATGGAGCTGCGCTGCGGGATTTTACTGCTCTGGAGGCCCTGCTGCCTCTAGGGGTGTCCGCCATCTTGAATATAGAAGGCCTTTCTTGAACTTGAAGTCCTGTGCAAGGAGGAGAACACACAAAGGGATTTTTAAACCAGGGAATACCGTGCTTATCCATTATCTCCAAAACCACTCTTCTTCAAGCCCTATGCAACTTCAGTAGGAGGTTTTAACACTTCCTACTGGGACTCACATCCATTGGGACCTAATAAGACGATTAAATATACACCAGGCCTGGCATGAAGCTTGGAGGCCCTGGTCTACTTTGGAGCTAGGGACAGGTCCCTCAACGGAATAAACAATTTAAACCCTTCATTGTCTTCTGGCCCAGCAGCGATGAGAGGCCAATGGCCTAGGGTTGGCTCAGGTGCTGGAGTGGTCTGGAGGAGCAAGCTGAGCCTTTTCAAAATGGCCACCTCAGACCAGGAAGTCTTCAAAATGGCCACCTTCGGCCACGAGGCAATTCAAAATGGCTACCTTTGGCCATGAGGCTCTCTGATTCACCAAAGAGCCCAAAAATAGCATCCTCAGCCTTTCGCTGCTCCCTGGAGGGCAGAGGCAGCTCCTCAGGTGGCCGCTCGAATAGCAGCTTCCCTCTTCGCCACGGAGGCTCGGCAATGGCCCCGTGGCTCAGGACAGTGTGGGCTGAAATGGCCACCCAGTCTTTGTGGCTTTCTCTTCACCGTGGAGGCCCGAAAACAGCCCCGCGGCCCTTGCCGGCTGCTCTGGACTGCCAGAGCAGCTCTCAGCCAGCTCTGAAAAACAGCTGAGAGTTGGAGCTGCGGGTTTTTGAATTTTGAGGCTTTTTTTCTTTTTCTTTTCTGTACTGAAAACAAGTAAGGCTGCCTTTGAAAAATACAAAGGCTGGAGAGGCAGTGACTTGCGTCCGTCCTGGCTGAGGACTGAGTCAAAAGCTGGGAAGGGCCACCCAGAGTGGGCGGAGCTAGGCTAATCAGCCTTTTTAGACAGACTCAGCCCAAGCAGCTAGGACAAGAGCTGCTAGCCACTCCTGACCTGTTGCAACCTTACAAGGAAGAATAACATTTCCATATCAACTCAGAATAATTTGGAGTTTCTTGCACCCTGTAGATTATACAAATATTTTGAAGCTAACCTATGCCCAGTTTGTTTTCTTTCAATAGAAAACCAATCCATAAATGTCTAGCCCCTCCCACCTTTAACTTGTCATGTCAGAAAGGCAGAATGTGACACCTTATATTTACTTCAAAAAAAGAAAAAGCATCTCTTATTCACTCAGATTTAGTACTGTTATGCGTTCTGTGACAGACACAAAATATTTATATTATGTGCATCCATAGTTGAAAGGTAATTCTTAGGGTAATGTTTCCTCCTAGCAATTTTTATTCAACTTTGTTCAGTTTTATTTAACTATGGGACATTTTTGCTTTAGTAGGATTCAGCTTCAAGCAGTTATTAAGATGCTTGGCTTTAGTTGATTTCTGCCTTGGCTGCTGCTTCTTACTCTCCTACCTCCTCCATCTCCACAGCAAAACAATCAAAATATATAACTTAATGCTGGCTATAACTTTAGCATGACTCAGGTGTTGTTATAGGGTTACATAAAATGCATCAAGAGGTAGAGACAATTGCACGGAAGCAGTTTCACAGAGAAAGTCTGCTTACTAGAATAATTGCTATGACAAGGCTTAAAGCAGGGGTGGGATGCTACCGGTTTGGCCCAGTTCTATAGAACCTGTAGCTGCGAAGAGTAGCTGACACCGAACCAGTTTGGTGTTTGGCACACCCACCTGCCCCCCGGGCTCTAGGCTGTCCTTTATCCCCTGCTTTTCCCTCCTCAGCTGCTTTGCACGGCACAGCTGAGGTTGAAAAAGCAGGAAACAAGAGGATTTTCAAATGCTGCATACCGGAGCACAGCGCTTCTCTGCTGTCCAAGGCAGCACAGCTGATGATTTCTTCCAAATGCTGCACACACGATTGTCCCCAGTTCGGAGAACTGGCAAATCACTCCACTGGCTGGCCCTGGCCCTCCCCGCCCACTCACTCCTTACCTGGCAAGCGAGCCATCCAACTTGCCTGGTTTGGTAAGTTTCTATTTTTCCATTTTTTCCCCTGACCATTAGCTGTTCTGCTCTGCCAGGACATTTAGATTAGCTAGAAAGCAGGAAATCCTTGGATTTCTTGCTTTCTAGCTAATCTAAAAGCAGAGCCGAACCTTCCTTAGGACTGAAGCTTTTCAGTGCAGACTCAAGTAGCCAATTGCAGATAGATAGTTCTCTAAGCAACTCAATCTGCCTGACTGCTTTGGGGTAAAAGTTGTTCTTTTTTTTGTAAAAAATTCAATATTTACATGGTGTGTTGTGAGTTAATTCTGTGTGTTTGCTTGCTAGCAAATTTTATGAGTTGGCTTGCAAGAAAATTTTATGTGTCAGACTCAGATAGCTGATTGCAGATAGATAGATCTCTAATATAATCTGTGATTCTTTGAGCAACTCAATCTGCCTCCTGCTTTGCCTGCTTTTGGGTAAAAGTTGCTCTTTATTAAAGAAAGCAATATTTATATAAATATTTATAATATTTACATACAAGCCATGCCCACCCAGTCACACGACCACCAAGCCACACCCACAGAACTGGTCATTAAGAAATTTGAATCCCACCCCTGGCTTAAAGTCATCAGAATCTCACACAAAGCTTGCCACATAGATGCATTTAAATACGTAGATATCTTCCCACTGCAAGCAAGGAAAATATATTTATTTCATGCCCTCACAGCACCAGGCCTGTTGCTTCAGTAAGCTACTACTTCATTATCTCATGACAATTAACTGAATTGTAAAACTTGGTTGCATAAACGTAACTGAGGAAAAAAGCCTTCCCACATAGAAAGAGATCAGGCACACATCCTTGCATTTTTTATTCCAAATCATTGCATCTTAGAGAACTGACTGAACTCAATTCCTTTTGTAGACCTGACAGTTAAAATTAAATTGCTGTTTCATCAGATCACAACACCGCAATATTGGAGTAGAAATTCCATGCTGAATATAATAAACGTTTCCACAAATCTGTTTGCCTCATTATCCTTTTTTTCACTATGACACTGCTCACAATTTCATATAAAACTGACCAGTACCCTTAAAAGATGCTAATGTCTAAGGATGCCTTCACATTGTTCTTTAACAAGTGGGAAATAAACCACCAGAATGGCTTTTAGTATAGGACTCTTGAAATAAACTAGAATCATATGATTATCCTTTTGCACAATTCTTCTTCATTCCAATCTGGATGTATATTAAAATTTCATATAGAATTGCACCCAAACATTCTAAAATAAAATATTTTAAAGTTTAAAGAGGGATACGCAGGAGAAGATAAACATAATGTGCAGTCTTAAATAGGTCACTCGTTAAATGGAAGCAACTTTGTTCAAATTAGAGATAGAGAAATGTTCTTGTCGGAGAGACTGCATCTTTAGTCTCCCTTATATAATAAAAATCATTGCTATACTGGAAAGCCAACGAGAACATAGCCTTGGCTTCTATAATCCTACAGGGCTTTGGTACATCAAGGTATTTGGACAGTTCAACTGAACTATATTATTCAAAACAACATAGCAGAAAGGTTTTCTATGATTTTATACACTTGTAGTAAAATCTACTACTTGGAAAAACTGACCATGTAATATGTTGTTTAATGAATGCAGGATTCAGCCTCAAGCAATGTGACTTAGAAATATGCATGCTGTTTCGTTTACACCTTCTCCTAAGGCTGCAGCCCTAATGAGAAATGATTCCAAATGTTTGGAATAATTGATACAGTAATACAAGGAGATAAAATGTAATCAAGCTAAACAAAGGAAAGAACATAAAGCCAATCAATTCTACTGTGCTAGTCACAGTGAACAAATTGATGAAATTAGAAGTGGGATTCTTTTCCAAATCCGTTGACTATGGGCTCAGTAGTTTAGAATTACAATTTCTGCTTGCAACAAACAATCCATAAATAGTTCACAACATGCAGAATTCAAACAGATGAACCTTATAAAGAAAAAGTTCCAGCTCTGTATTATACATACCTATAAATACTTCGGTCAAGTTTTGAGTTAGGCAAAATGAACTGATAATTTCTGCAGATGTCTCTAAAAACTGTCTGTCCAACAGTCTATTAATCTTTGTTACTACCTCTGACACGGCCCTACAGGAGGACTTAATATTAGTAATAATTTACAAAATTGATATACCACCCATTTCCCAATGACCCTGGGTGGCTCACAACAATAAAAAAAAAATACAATTAAATCAATCACAGGTAAAAGATTAAGATAAAAGATGACAAACTCAACAACGCCCCCTCAATACGAGGGGGCTCAGTCTCTCATCAAAGACCTGGGTGAAGAGCCAGATGTTTTTGGCTCTTCTGAACAACAGCCATCTAGATCTTGGAGGGCACCTAGTTCTAGTTGGCAGATCCTGCTAAAGAGAAGGTTAAAAAGGTGCTGCCTCCTGCAGCACCCTGCCAACCAAAACAGGGCACGGGGTGTGGGGGGGCTCAAGTGGCACATTTTTGGCTTGGATGGCCTCCTTGCAGCACTCTGCCAGCCAAAACATGGAGCCCCCCCCCCCTGCCCCATTTTGGCTTCCAGAATGGCGCAGGAGGCCGTCCAGGCTGAAAACAGGGCACGGGGGGGCGGGGGCTGCGCAAGGCCCCCGTACCCCAGTTTGGCTGTCAGAGGCACCATAGGCCAGTCCTTTGTTATTTCCAGGCCGGCCCCACAGGCCAGATCTAAGCAGCCCTTTCTTAGAAAGAGGGACTGGCCTAAAGTCATTCAGCTGGCCTTATATCTAAGGCAGGATTAGAACTCATGTTTCTGGACTTCTAGTCCAGGACTTAAACCATGAGATCAGCTGGCTCTTACGGGGGCATAATATCATGGAATTTCTTTGTATCTGTATTCTTTGATCTCCATATGAACCACGCAAGTTTAAGACTTTGAAGGAAAATTACAAATAATCTTTAACTTATGACCACAATTGGACTCAACATTTATGTTGCTAAGTGAGTGGGTTTTGTCCCATTTTACAACTTTTCTCACCACATTTCTTAAGTGAATAATTGCCAACTTTGCCCATATAATTGCAAATTTTATATGTCCTTGAACTGGCAGATAAAATATATTCCCTATAGCTATGCTTTGGGCTCTTAAATAATCTGTTAAAACAGTTGCTAAACTATTTCTTTTAGAGGTTTGCTTTAATGCTTTAATAAGTTTGTACTTTGTTTTATATATTCTCACTGACAACTACATGGGGTATTCTTTGAAATAGAAGTGAGATGAAAATTATAAAGAACAAACAAAAGCACAATTACTACATTTTCAAATTGAATAAAACTATATTTTAGCTTTTTTTTTTTACTAAGAAATGAACTCAATTAGACATCTTTTAGAATACCCATTGTGCAATAATATGGAGCAGGTTTTCAGTACTAATATACAAGTCATTGGAATGAAATTTAAATATAGCAGAATGAGAATTTTATTAATTATATTTGGCTGGAACAAATGCCATACATATCCTGATAAAGGCATTCGTAACAGTCATAGATAAACACAATGCCTTATCATAAATTTATAATATAAATTATCTTCTTTGTTTGCTCTCAATATGATATAGTTACATTTTAGCTACAAGTCAAGGTTAACTTTAACCTTTGCTTGCATATCAACATAGAAAGTATAAACTTTAGTTAATACTAATCCTGATCAGTATAGCTACTGGTAAAAATAAAGTACCTTTGGGCAGAGAGAGTGCCCAAAATTATAAATGTTATGAAAAACCTGTTCTATCATTTCAAATCACTCTCTTGTAGCTCAACTTTCTTTTCAGTGACAATAAACTTTGCATGAACTCAGCCGTAAATCTTCCATTCTTTTTAATGACTTTGAACTGCAATTATATAGTATCCATGAATTATCTTTACTAAACTCATTACATCAACGTTCATTGCTTAAAATGTATCTGTAACTTATTTTCTATATGTAAAGTGCAAGAATTTTCCCACCTGGAAATAAAATAAATATAATACAGCAAGTACATGTTTTGATTTTACTATATTCTCAGTCACATAAACTTTTTAACACATATAAAAAAGTATGCGCATCACAAAGTTTGTATATGACTCTCTCTCTCTGTCTCTCTCTCTGTCTCTCTGTCTCTCTCTCATAATACAATTCATCTGAAGGTATGGGATAGTCTTCATGATGCCATAAAAACCTTTCATTTTCAAGTAAAGTGAAACACTGTTTGTTACACGCTAACATAAATATTTCTTAGCAGTCTGCAAAGATTGTAGTAAATACAGAGTAATTACTAATGAATTCAAAGAATCTTTATTTCCAGTAAATAATTTAAATTTGATCATTTGATATTCAGATGTTGGACTGTCTTGAGCATTCTCACAATGAGTTTGAAATGGGCAGTGACTAAAATTGATAAAGCTTCCTTTCAATTTGAGCAAGTTCCTCCAACTAATGCTATGATTTTAGTGGTATTTGCTTCAAGGGAGCAGCCTTAGGACATTAAATGCTGCTCAGCCACTAATTCCTTTCTTCCTTCTGCAGAAGACTGCATTTGTGATTTCTTCGTCCCACTTGATCTTAACAGACATTCTGTTAGGCAGTTTAAATTGAGAAAACTCTGAGATAGATATGTCATGACTGAGCTTCACCACTGAGAATACAATCTGGTTCTGTCATATTGTGATCGTACTGTGCATATTATGATCTTTGAATTGTACATGAAAGCTTACTCAAAACTAAATATACAGTTAGTGAAAATGAATAATCAGGAAAGGATTATGATGGTCAATATGATGAGGGAACTGAAAACAAATGGAAGGTATTACCCAGCTCACCAGCATTTAAATTTTGTATAGATCCAATCTCACAAAAGCTACCATATCATTTGAAGGATGGTCATGAACAGGACCACAGGTGTTGGCTATCTAAGTTAGACATCATTTCTTGACCAAGCAAGACATCGTAAACAATATTATTTCTTCAGAAGAAAGCAGTTCTGCACAACCAAGGTATAAACTCATTAATTCAATGTCCACTTCTTACAGAAAGTCAGAGCAAAGGAACATGGGTCTTGGGAAGACTAGAGGCATAGATGGAATGGCCTAATCATGGTTCCCTTCCTCTCTCAGAGCAGTGGTCCCTATGAAATAAAATAATTGAGTCGCTATCAAGTGATCATCCACATCCATGAGAACTTGTCCCAACTGCAAAGCTTATCAGAAGCCCAACCTGAAGGCAAATATTAAGATCCACTAATCACATGAATTCTTAGTAAAACTCTTCCCAAGGAGTGGGGGAAGTCTACTATTTTTGCTTTCAATTACAGTTGTAAAGAATTGTCTACTTAAAATGAATATTAGCTGAGATAATTTTATTGATTGTATTACTCCCTCAGTGAACTTTTGGCTACTGTTATACTGTTTTATCTTTTACTATAAACAGATTCAGGAATTACAGGAAGTTCTCAATTTACAACAGTTTATTTAGTGACGTTCGAAGTTATAGCAGCACTAAAAAAAGTTACTTACAACTGTTTTTCACACTTGTCTGTTGCAGCATCCCATGGTCATGTAATCAAAATTCAGATGCTTGGCAACTGACTCATATTTATGACAGTTGCAGTGTCTTGAGGACATGTGATCCATTTTTGCGACCTTCTGATAAGCAAAGTCAATGGGGAAGCCAGATTCACTTAACAACCGTATTACTAATAACTACAGTGATTCACTCAACAACTGTGGCTAGAAAGATCATAAAATGCGGCAAAATTCATGTAGCAAATGTTTTACTTAGCAGCAGAAATTTTGAGTTCAATTGTGATCGTAAGTTGAGGACTACTTGTATTCCTTTTTTCTGGTTGAAAAGTGGTGGTCTTATACTATAGTTCACATTTTATGAGTAATAATTAAATTTATATGCTGCCTGACTCCCAGCAACTCTGGGTAATTAGGCTACTTTACAAAGATTCTATCTTGAAAAGGCAATCTATCATGAATGTTGTGGTGTAACCACCATAATTAATACTTTGTTGATAAACCTATTTTCACTTTTGTCTGTTCAAACCATTTTATAGTCAGAGAAGCTGCTGATTTCAGAATCTACTGCCTCTAATCAAAGATGCCATGAAATAATTATGCAAGAATGCCCAATGCTGAGAAATAACTTTCCAGGACTCATGCTACATATTGTCAGGCTGCAGAACTTTTCCCCGTTCAATTAACAAGAATGAACTTCTGAACACCAAACGTATCAAAAGGAATCCTTTATTGAGATGAGACAATTCATGTAGGAGTTCAAAGCAGCGTCTGAGGTCCCTGGGGCATACAGGGATAAGGGAGTTTAGAAACCGCTCCTCTTATCTCGGTGTGTATTTAGTGAAACAAAAGCCAGTATGTTAATTCCCCCCCACCCCTTCTGTTGATCTTTCTCACATTTCCCAGGGCATACCTAATTTCCCCCCACCCACTTTTTAGAACGAACTTTTTCCAGAGATTCCCAGGACACATCTCACTGTGGAATATTTATGATCTTCTCATCTCCTGGCTGTGCCTCTTCCTCCATTGTATCATGTGTGGGTTATACAAATTTGATATAAGATTAAATATATTCAGGTTACATCAAGAAAAGATTTCTTTATCAGTCTCCTCGCCCTGCCCTTTTCTTCTTCCACTGAATAAATGACAGATACACGGATCTGACATATATTCAGGGAACATTTTCTTGCAAAAGGCACTCTCCAGCAAACCTAGATATTTTGTTGTGTTCTTGCCTGCTGTTGTTACTACCCTGCACTTTCTAACCACTGCTCTAACAGAGAACAACAGAATTGGAAGGGACTTTGTAGGTCATCTAGTCCAATTCCCCACTGAAGCGATACAAACTGATCGTGGTCATTCCATAACACTAGCAGCTTTTAATCCTGGCTGCAAGCTATCTTAGGTAAGTAAGCTCTGCACAAATGAAATAAATACATGTAGTCCTCAACTTACAACCACAACTGAGCCCAAAATTTCTGTTGCTAAGTGAGGCTTTTGTGAAGAGAGTTTTGCCCCATTCTACAACTTTTCTTGCCACAATTGTTAAATGAATCACTGCAGTTGATAAGTTAGTAACACAGTTGGTAAGTGAATCTGGCTTCTCCATTGACTTTGCTTGTCAAAAGGTGGCAAAAGGTGATCATATCACCTTGGAACACATCAACGGTTGTAAGTATGAACCACTTGCCGATCATCTGAATTTTGATCCCATGATCAGGGGGATGCTTCAAAGTTGTAACAATGAAAAATGGTCATAAGTCATTTTTTTTCAGTGTTGTAACTTTGCATGGTCACTAAGTGAACTTTTGTAAGTCGAGGACTAGTTGTATTCTGGTTGTTCCTTTTTATCTCTTATTCTAAGTATGGTTCTTGCTGGAAACTAATACTGGTAGTCCTCGACTTATGACCACTACTACTAATTGAGACCAAAATTTCTGTTGCTGAGACACTTGTTAAAAGTTTTGCCCCATTTTATAATCTTTCTTGCCACAGTTAAGCGAATCACTGCAGTTGTTGTAACACGATTAAGCGAATCTGACTTCCCTATTTACTTTGCTTGTGAGAATGTCAGAAAAGATGACCCCAAGATACTGCAACCATTATAAATATAAGTCAGTTGCCAGGCGACTGAATTTTGATCATGTGACCATGTGACCATGGAGATGCTGCTGAGTGTGGAAAAACATCATTTTTTTCAGTGCTGTTGTAATTTTGAATAGTCACTAAATGAACTGTTGTAAGTTGAGGACTACCTGTACTGCAAAACAGATGATATTGCAGTTCTGTCACCGATATCTAAAGAGTTGGGTAAATACACCACAGAAGTCATATACTCCACAGGATTCTTGACACAGAACTATTCTTGCCATATCATGAATAATAAGGTGCAAACGTTTCTTCTAGTTATTTTAGCTGTAGTGCAATATTTCAGCTCCAAGGATTCCCATGATTTTTTATTTTTTGCAAGATTGTATTGTGTCAGTACTTCAGAAATACAATTATTTTAGGTCTTATATCTAAGCTGTTTATTAAGCTCAAAGCATCAGCACCTTGTTATTTGACTTTTTCATATTTGAATGCCAAGCAGTAGTGTCCAGCTTTTTTTCTACTAAGTGTAGCCGTGCTGTGGTCTCTGTCAGCATGTCCATAACCAGTTCAAGCTGCAGCTTCAAGTAATTGTTCTCTTCCAGTAAGGATTTGTTTGCTTTCTTCAGGGCCTTGTTGGGTGATTCTTTTCTTTTCTAAAGATCAGCAGACAAAACGAATGATATATTAACAGTTTTGCCAGTGATGACCTTTAAAATACCTTGCCTAACATCTACAGATGTAAGCCCATTCAGCTGTTATCCTGAATGCTGTGAATATTTTTTCAATTCACCTGCTTATGGGACTTTATGCTTTTTAACCTGGTTTTATAATCTGCTTTTTATTTGTTTTTTTATGATTTTTTTAAAATTGTTGTTAGCCGCTCAGCATTACTTTTGCGAGATGGGAGGCTATATAAATCAAGTCAATGCTATCAATCAGTCAACACAATACACACAACCAAGTCAGACACACCAAAGGCCAGATCTCAATCCAATAAAGGAGAATGCAAACTGATAGCAAACTGCATTCCTTAATAGCACTGATGCCATTGCCTAGTTTGGGTAAATAAAACAAGCAATCTCAGAGAGCACTGAGGACCCCTCCTTTCAACCCTGAGCTCCAAATATTCTCCTTTATTGGTACCACATATGGGCGTCAAACGCTTCAGTCACCAGCAAATGGAATCTTAATTCATCAATGCAATCAGTGGATGAATGAATGCAATCAATCAATGCCCATGAAAGACCCACCAAAGGCCAGGTCTCATTTAGAGACCCTGGGCTTCCTCCTGCCAGTTCCCCCACCAGAGATCAAAGCCACTTCCTGGGCTCCTTCCAAAGGTCCCTAGCCGGACCTTGAAAAGGCCCGGACTTCAGACCCAAAGTTCGTTTCTTTTATGACTAACTCTGTGACTTTTTAACTCACTCTGTCTGTCTGTCTGTCTGTCTGTAATACACGTAG
The DNA here is from genome assembly GCF_900518735.1 of Pseudonaja textilis. The sequence continues at coordinate 15,601,002 of NW_020769328.1, read as the reverse complement.
TCTTAGATTTACGACCACAACTGAGCCCAAATTTAAGTTGCTAAGCAAGGCATTTCTTAAGTGAGTTTTGCACCATTTTACAACCTTTCTTGCCACAGTTGCTGAATCACTAAGTTACTGTACATGTTTGTTAAGTGAATCTGATTTATCCATTGACTTGCTTGCCAGAAAGTCGCAAAAGGAGATCACATAATCCCCAAACCTTCATAAATGTGAGTCAGGGTTGTCAACTGTCTGACTGGATCTCGGGACCATGGAAATAACGCTGCAACGGTTGTGTGAAAAATGGTCATAAGTCACTTTTCCCTGGAGGGAAAACCAGGATATCCACTCAATTCTCTGAAGGGGAAGAAAAAAAGCGGTAACCATCACCTGCCCCATCCAACATGAAGACAACTCGGCGACCCCAGCAATCCCAGCCAGACCCGGAAAAGCCTTTCCCCCCGCTGTTTTCAAGCCCTGGAACTCTGCCAGGTAGAGTGTCCCGGCCCGGGGCCAGGAGAGCTCAGAAGAACAGCAACACCCGCTTCCTCCAGCCAGAGTCCCCCGTCCTCCTCCTCCTCACCAGTCCACCTCGCCGAAGCAGCTGCCCGCTCTGGGTCTGCCGGCAGCAGCGGCGGCGGCGTCTCCGTTTGGGGGGCCTCGTGGTGGCCGCTCCCGCCCAGCGGCATCCACAGCATGAGGGCGGCCGCACGAGGCTTAGCAGCCGGAAGGCGAATCGGCTCCGGGCTCCGGGAAGAACCACCGCCGCCGCCGGGCTCCACTTGAGACGGCTTCTGGACTAGGCCGCCCGGGCGCCGTCGCTAGGCAACCGCGCGGCCCCGCCCTCCCCGACGGAGTTGCTGAGGCTGCCGGGCCGGAGGAGGCTGGCCCCACCAGCGCATGCGCTCTGGGAAGTCGGCTTCTGCTCCTGCCCTCCGGCTGGAGCGGGTGGTTGTTGGGTTTGGGGAACGTGAGGAGACCCTACACGGGTCATGGTGGTGCTGGAGAAGTAAGCCTGGTTAAGGGGGGCGGGGGTAGACTATGATAAATGCTCTTGATGGTTGGGAAGGTATTTATTTGCTTTCATAGGATCGGTTTCCATTTTTCTTTTCAGGTTTCTTTTAATGTTTAAACATTAAAATGCTTATAATTTAAACTTCTTTTCTCTTCGGTGATTTTTTTTCCCCCTATGTAGAAAGTTAGCACCCCCACCCTTCTAGAAAAATAAAATATTCTAGGAAATATTTAAAAGGCAGAATATTATACCTCCCTGGATGAGAAAAGGAGAAACGCGCTCTTGGAAAGCATCTCCCCGCACCTTTGGTAATAGACCCAGGAAGACTGAGCCATCCTATCCACAAGACCAAAGCTCCAGGGTGATGGGATCAGCCCTCAGTCAGAGCCAAGCCATTAAGCCATAAAAGGAATTGCCCAGAGCCCCTTCATTGCATCACCCAACAAGATTCAACCAAGCCTGGAACTCTCTCTAGTTGGCAACCTACAAGGTTAGCCCAGCGTGGCCCCAGGGGAGTCTGACAACCAATCCATACATTTCTTGCCGCAGGAAGCAACTTTAAAGCCCAACGGAGGGTAGACCTCTCTCTCCCTCTCTCACCCATGTATTCATTTTATGCCCAGGAACTCAAACCATGTGGCCCTATCCACCATTAACCATCCTTCCAAGGAGTCTGCATGTTTCCAATGCCTTTCTTCCCACTTTGAACTGAACACAGATGGACATTTCTTCCAACACTAGGAAATATTAAAAAGGCAGAATATATGACATTTCCCTGGGTGGGAAAAGGAGAAACGTGTTTTTAAAGACAAAGAGCAGCTCTTTACAGCTCCCTGCCCTCAGGAGATATCTGGTGCCCATTGAGAAGGATTGGGCCAGCCCAACTACAAGACAATTAGACCTTCATCTACAGGGTGATGGGATTAAGTAAGACATGACCCTCCATGACATATCAGGATTATCTATCAGCAGAGCTCACCGCATGGCACAACCAAACCCCCTCATTGCATCACCCAGCAAGCTTCAACCAGAACCTCAGCTATGATCCCTGCGTAGCCTCCTGGGAGTCTGGACAACCGAAAGAATAATTTCTTGCACAGGAACAGGAAGCAAGGCCCAAGAGAGAGTATAAATACCCCTGTGTTGTGTTGCATAGGACCTCAAACCTATGTGGTCCTGTTCATCAATAAACCCTCTTTCCAAACAGCCTCCATATTTCCAGTGTCTTTCTCTCCACTTGGAACTGAATCAGATAGATATTTCTTCCAACACCTCTGTAACTTTTTTAAAAAAAGCAGTGAAATATAACAACTGTTGGAAGTTAGCACCCATCCCTCTCCTAGAAAAATGAAATATCCTAGGAAATATTAAAAAGGCAGAAAGTTTCCCCTAAAAAGAGTAGAAACTTAGAAGCGGAAGCTCACCCCCACCTTTGTAAATTGGTGGGCCATTAAGGCCTTGGCCAGAGTGTTCTACATAACAAAGCCCTCTACCCACCACCTGGCCTGGGAAGATTGCATCAGCCAGCACTCAGGTGAAGCCATGTGGTCCAGACAAAGCCTACAAAGTTAGCTAAGACCCTCCTCCCCCCGCCTCTGGGAGTCTGACAACCAATGAGATACATTTCTTGCATGGGAATAGGAAACACTAAGGTGACGCCCAACAGAGGTTATATAACCAAGGGATTCTCAGCTTCTCTCCCATTTTCACCCAGGAGCTCCAAGGCATGTGATCCTGTCCACCATTAAACCATCTTTCCAAGCAGTCACCATGTTTCCAGTGTCTGTCTTCTCTACTTGGAACTGAACCCAGAAGGATATTTCTTCCAACACAATAAAATATGATAAAGTGTAACCCATGAAGTGCTAATGAAATCAAAAGAGAATATACAGAATGGGGATGAAATAAGTGATTGTAATGAAAAAAGTAAAAATTTATCCATAAAGGATTAATACAGAGTCCTTTAACATTACTCACTCTAGTCATATAAACCAACATTCTGTGATTTTTTAAAATATCATTGTCAGCCATTTGGAATGTTGACATAAACAAGGTGATGGCCTGTGCATTTCTTTATATTGCAAAGTCCATATGATTTTTTGCAAGACATTTTATCAATAATGGCTTATAGAAACCACCTGATGTTATTTCATGTTATTCATCTCAATAACACTGACACTTTTTAATACAAACATGTATTTTATATGCTGTATTTGTAAACCATTGGACTGTAAATATGTAAACTTCCAATGTCTTTTATATGTTGCATTTTTATCTATCTCTTAACCCAAACCACTTCAGGGTGTTTTGTCTCAGGGATAAAACTAAGATAAAAGCCACCCAGAGTCTCTTAGCTGAATTGGGCAATAATAGAAAATCAATAAAATCAATAAAAATAAGATGAAATTAATTTAATTAAATTAAAACAAAACAACACTCTTGGTTTGAGCTAACTCCAAGTCATTGGGAGCTCTATTGTTAGTGACTGAACTTAGGTTTTCTCCAAGTCTTTTTAACTGTTACATTTAATTATAATAGTCCTCAACTTATGAATCTGTCACTATGACCATTTGAAGTTACAACAAACCCCCCTGCAGTCATAGCATCCAGCCAGAATTTAAAGCTGTTTGCAGCTTCCCACATGACAGATTTATATTTTTGTTGAAATTTGTACCTTCAGTTTTCAGCAAAACATAGCGAACGGTGAATTCACTTAATAACCACTGCACGTGCATTACAACTGCTGCAAAAAAAGGTTGTAAAATCAGGTTGGTCACCTGGGTGACCTGCTTTATGACCATCATAGGTAGTTTCCATTATGAGCATAAGTCAAGGAGCCTCTGTATTGATTACAGAGACTAACCCGGGTGTTGGCAACCCGTGGCACTGGAGCTGCATGTGGCTCTTTGGACCCTCTGCTGTAGCTCCCTGTCCCATCACTGGCTGGCCCCACCCCCTGCCCTCCCTTGCCTGGCCTGAGAAGGTAATGGTGATGGCGGGGGATGGAGAAGTGGCTGGGATTGATTCTCCGGCGCCTCACTCTTGCTGCTTGTTGGTGCTGGGCGTACTTTCCGGCCCTTGTTGGTGCTGGGCATGCCTCACAACCGATGCCAGCCTCATTAATACGAGGGCTGGCAGGGTGGGAATGGGATCCGGGAGGAGGGGATGTCAGAAATTGCAACAGGCCCACAGTGCCCAGCCACGGCTTTAAGAAGCTCAGGGCAGCAGAAGAAGGGGGCTGGCCCCGCCAAACCTTGCCCTCCCACCCCCGGGGGTCAGGCTCAGAGAAAGCACTCGCCCGTCAGCTGGTCTCCCCACCCCCCTCTATGACTCTGTCTGTGTGCGTGTTTGTGTGCGTGTGCGTGTGTGTTTGTGTGAGCAAGAAATCTGAGCTGGCTGAGAAACGATCAGCCGTGGCAGAGGCTTCTCTTCAGGCGACCCTCCTCCTCCTTCTCTTGACCCCCTGGCTGCTGTGGTGTGGCTGGGTGGGTGTGCATGGGTGGGGAGGGGTTAGTCACTAACCAAACAAAGGTTTGGTACATTTGCCTTTTTGTTTTACATTTGTTTATTATTATAAACGCACAAATGATCTGAAATACAAAATACACTGGAAATCTGGTAAAGCAGGTCCGCAAACGGTCAAATGTGAGAATCACCACATTGAAGATTGAATCTCAGCCTCATAAGAGAAGGGAGCCCAGTGGTGGGATTCACACTTGTTTACTACCGGTTCTGTGGCCGTGGCTTGGTGGGCGTGGCAGGGGAAGGATACTGTAAAATCTCCAGTCAGAGGTGGGATTTGCCGGTTCTCCGAACTACTCAAAATTTCCGCTACCGGTTCTCCCGAACTGGTCAGAACCTGCTGAATACCACCTCTGAGGGAGCCCCTATGCTACGCAACAGAACCTAACAACCAGCCACACATCAAGATTAATGATCCATTTATTATCCTGCGCATTTTTATACAATAGAGTTATCTATTCAAATGTTTTATGTGACTGAAAATTGCCAGGGAAGCAGATTCAAAACAGATTAATCAGCAGCCACGAATAATTCATTCAAGATTAATCACGGACTACTTTAAACTTGTTGTGTACGTCTTGTTATATTTTACAAACTGCACAGATGGGACAGCTCTTGAACAATTAAAAGAAAACCCTGGGAAATAAATACCAACACTGCCATTAGATGAGGCAAAAGAACAAAAGATAATAATAATGAAGAGAACAGAGAAAAGATTCCTATTACTAGAAAAATGAGGTAAATTTATTGATTGCATGTAATCTGCTACAGAGAATCAGTTTGGTATAGTGTTTAAGGCACTAGGCTAGAAACCAGGAGACTGTGAATTCTAGTCCTACCTTAGGCACAAGACCAGTGTTGTGACCTTAGCTAGTCACTCTCTCTCAGCCCTAAGAAGGAGACAATGGCAAACCCCTTCTGAAAAACCTTGATAAAAAATATGCAGGGACTTTTCCAAGCCATCTCTAAGAATCAAACCCTATTGTATGGAAGGGGGGAAAAACTATAGAACGCTATATTAAGGGGATATCATGGCAATATCAGTTCACAATATTCGTATCTTGGTTTGCACTGATTGCCCCTGAAACCATAAATTGAATTGGATGTTTTGTGAACTGCCTTCATGAGAGTCAGTTCTTTAATACTTTGCATTGTTTTGTAACGTGTATGTTTGAATAGGTGAGGTAGAAACCACAAAGACTTCTCAAGCACCATGTCTACCCTGTCCTATTGTTTTTTATTTTTTTTATATGTACCCATTTCAAGTATTCATAACTATGTATATACTTATACCTATTATCTTGTAAGCGATTGACAAATCAAATCAAATAAATAAAAATAAATAAATGTCTTCACTGCACATATGATGTTTTGCATCATTGAATTGATGACATGATGGGATTTGAGGCAGCACTTGCTTCCTCTGTGGCCAGAAATCCCTTATCTATATTTTGCTGTATTCCAGCAAAGAACTGTTTGGATTATTTATGTTGCAAATGGTTGGTCTTTAGAAAAACAACAGACTAACTATCTTACTGGGATTGACGAATTAAAGTGGTGGTGTCAAGATCAGTTTAAAGAACATTCAAGCCAACAGCATCTGATTCTCCTTCATCCATTCACCACTGAAAAGCAGAAATTGAAACCACAACATATATACTAATAAATCTTATTCCCCATGATGGTTTTTTATTTTCTCAAAAATACAGAGAGTCCTCGACTTAACAACCATTCATTTAGTGATCATTTGAAGTTACATCAGCACTGAAAACAGTGACATTACCGTTTTTCATGCTACCATAACAGCATCCCTGTGATCACGTGTTCAAAATTCAAATGCTTAGCAACCGCCTTGTATTTATGACAGTCACAGTCTCCCGGGGTCATGTGATCCCCTTTTGCGGCCTTCTGACAAGCAAAGTGGATGGTTATCACTTAATAACCACATTACTAACTCAACAACTGTGGTGATTCACTTAACAACTGTAACAAGAAAGATTGTAAAACGGGGCCAAAAATTCCCATTTTGCTTGGCAAGAGAAATTTTGGGCTCAGTTGTGGTCATAAGTTGAGGACTACCTGTACTGATGAAAAACTATTGCTATTGCAGAAAGTAAACATAATTCATCTCCTTCTGCCACTCACAGCTTGCACATATTCTACCCAACCTTTTTGCAGTTCTCCAAACATACAGCTTGAAACTCATTCAATTTCTGCTTAACCCACGACAGAAACCAGGGAGTCTCGCAAACTGACATTAATGGCACTTTCCCTGTCATTCTGGAGATGGTTATTTGCCCATCAGTTAATCATTGGGTGACAGAAAGCTTTTTTCTGTCCATTCATTGGTGTCAAAAATTCTGCAATGGCTTGGTCTATCAACTTAGTAACAGTCTTTTTTTTCCCCAAGGGATCGGACTACTCTTAAGATTCTGCAGCGTCCTGGATGATAGATTGTACCATTCTTGAATAGCACAGTTTGACCATGCTAGCTTGGAGTATGGAATTTGTAATCTGATGTTGAATTATATTACACTGAGCAGTCAACATTGCAGGTTATTGCCATACTTGGAAAAGGGGGGTGAACTACCGCCAAAATCAAACCACAACCCTATGAACATGAAGGATTCCTTTATGTCATCTATTCAATCACAACCTTCTCCCATTTTATTACATAAAATAAAGATCCCAGAGTTGTTTTTTCCTCGGGGAGCATTTTAAATTGTTCAGCTTCCCCAAGTGAAAAATCCAAATTACCGCATTAACTTCATTATCTCCCTTTTAGTAGGATCGCCACCATAGCACTGTTACTGGAACCCCCAAATCTTATAAGAAAGTAATTCCATGGGTGTCTGTAAATAATAAATTCTTACTGAAAGCAAATCAGCTAAAACTTATTCCATAGTTTCCTTGTGCTTGGTAGCAACTCAGTTCTCGCTGATTTGCTCTCAGTATGGATTTATTATTTTACAAATAGCTTGAATTGTTTTCCCATTAAATCTAAAGGACTATTCTTTCAGTTACATTAGCGTTACCCAATTTTGGCAATGTCTGTGGAGTTTCTCAAGCATGCAGGTCATGGTTGTGTCAAAGGTTCAAGGCAACTGGACTTTCTTGGTTTTCTTTGAAAACTTTTTCCTTCTCATCCAAGAAGCTTCTTCAGTTCTAACTGGGGGAAAGGGAGGATTAATATTCTTTACAGTCATCTGATTGTTAGCACTCAGGTTGGCAGAGATGACTACAAAGAATACAAATCCTTTCATTCCCCGCCAGTCAGTTAGAACTGAAGAAGCTTCTTGGATGTGTTTCCAAAGAAAAACCAAGAAAGTCCAGTTGGTTTTTGGGGAAAAGAACCTTTAAGTGAATCTTGACAAGATGTGTGGACTTCAACTCTCAAAAGTCCCCAGCCACTCATGAATTCTACAATGTTGCCAAGATTGAGAGACACTGTGTTATATTTGCTCATTTACATTTGCAAAAGCAGAGGAGGTCGGCATGCTAATTTTCTTCTCTCTCCTTCGCCTCTAACATTGTTTGGGGGAAAGCCTCTTTCCCTCCTGTAACGACCTGCCACGCTCACCTGCACAAATGCAAAATGAAACAGGACAGATGCAATGAAAAAAAGAAAAGAAACAGTTGCCGGAAGACAGCTGGCAGGAGCTGCGCGCTTTGCATGGTGGGGCATGTAGTCCCGCGACCCGCGGGAGCCTGGCCGGCTACAGGGGCTGGAACTGCAAGTCCCGAGAGGTTTTGCTCTCCGCAACTGCAGTCCGCGCCCAGGAGCCCGGCGCGGGCGGTGCATCGGGGTCTATTGTCTTGGCATCTCCCCCTTCCCTCCTTGCTCCGTTTTCCCCGTCGGGGTTTTGCATCTTCCACGGCTGCATTGTGAGCGCAGCAGAATGGCTGATGAGCAGGAGATCATGTGCAAACTCGAAAGCATCAAAGAGATCAGGTAAGGGGGTGCAGAGAAGGGGTTGCATAAAGATGCATCGCTTCGTCCCCTCCCTTTGGTCCCATTTTCACGGGGGCCTGTTGATGCAAGAAAAGGGACCAATGGGGCGGGGCGGGGGAGTTCTTCCAGCCAGCCGAGGGTCTCTTCTTCCTCCTTCCCCAGCAGTATACCGCCGGCTGATTTTGCACAAAACACTGTCAGCTGCAAATTCTCTTTTCTCAGAAGAATCCGGTTTTGGGGGGACTCGCAACCCATTGAGCGAAATGCCCCGGCTGGGTTTCATACAACCAAAGGGTTGTAAGCAACCTTGAAGATCTTCCAGAGATGCGGAGCTAACCTGGTTCAAGCTAATCAAGGGAGCTGGGTCCCCAAAGTGTTTTTTCAAGAGGCAACTGGACTTTCTTGTTTTCTTTGAAATGTTTTGCTTCTCGTTCGTGACGCTATAAATCCTTCCATTCTCCACCATTCGGTCAGAATGGAAGAAGCTTCTTGAATGACAGGCGAAACATCTTCTAGCCAAACAAGAAAGTCCAGTTGTCTTTGACCTGGATGACTGAGAATCTTCATAGATAAGGGGGCTTGTTTGTGAATGGAGTAGGGAGGGTGTGGAGCTTAACGCCCCTGGCAAAGAGCCGCTGGGGAAAACAGGCAGGGAACAGATCCACTCCAAAGTTGTTGAAGAAACCATTGGAATTGTGGAAGGAGACTTTGGGACATTTGGAGCTTGATAAGGAGGTTGTGCAGGTAGTCCTCAACATATGACCACAATGGAGCCCAAAATTTCTATTGGTAAGAGAGACATTTGTTAAATGAGTTTTGCCTCGTTTTATGACTTTTCCTGCCATAGTTGTTAAGTGAATCACTACAGTTGTGAAATTAACAACACGGCTATTAAGTGAATCTGGCTTCCCCATTGACTGCTTATCAGAAGGACACAAAAAGTGATCACGTGACCCCGGGACACTGCAACTGCCATAAATATGAGCCAGTTGTCAAGCATCTGAATTTTGATAATGTGCCCATGGAGATGCTGCAATGGTCGAAAGTGTGAAAGATTGTCACTTTTTTCAGTGCCATTGTAACTTGAAGTAGTCACTAAATAAACTGTTGTAAGTCAAGGACTACCCGTATTGTTGTGGTTTGGCCCTCCATTTGTGACTGAAGTTTGTAGGCATGGATCTTGTGAACAGTTTGCAAAGGGAAAGAGAACCTTTGGTGCGTTCTGTTTGGGTCAGTATCTGAGGGGAAACCTCTCAAAGCACAGATGCACAAGATGCGGGTAAATGAGTCCTATTACGGGTAATCAGTGACTTACAACAGCTCATTTAGTGACCATTCAAAGTTACGATGGCATTGCATTGCAATGGCATTGATTTATGTCCATTTTTCACACTTACAATCATTGTAGCATCCCCGTAATCATATGATCAGAATTTGAACACTTGGCAACTGACTCACATTTATGATAGTTGTGGTGTCCCAGGGTCATCTGCAGGGGTGGAATTCTACTGCTTCGGACCGGTTCAATAGAACCAGTTATTACAATTCTCCATAGTTTGGAGAACCGGTAAATCGGGCCTCTGGCTGGCCCCACCCCCCTCCGCCTGCTTCTCCGCTCCCTGCCCAGGACACAGAATGTTAACTTCAAATAAATCTTTTCTAGTTTTGGAAGTGTGGCTCGAGGCTCATGATTTAATTGCAGTAACTACTGGAATCCTGACAGGTAGACAACTCTGAGATACATAATTCAATGTCATGGTAGAGCGGTATCTGAGGTGCTATGTGAATTATCTGCAGTCCAATTGGGTGGACCTCCTGCCTTTCATGGAGGTCGGGTGCAATAATGCTGTTCACAGTAGCACAGGACTAACCCCCTTCAAGGTAGTGAGCGGCATGGACTTCGTCCCAATGCCTGAGTATCCAAGGGACTCCCCTCTCTTTAGTCAGCCCGACCGATTGGATGTCAACACCGAAAGCAACTTGGGAGAATGTCAAAAAAGTACTGGCAAAAGCGGCACAAACCTATAAGAGACAGGCAGACAGACACCGAGCCCCGCAATGACAATTCCAGTTGGGGGAGAAGGTCTATCTCTCCACCAAATATCTGAGGTTAAGACTCCCTAGCAAGAAACTGGGGCCAAAGTTCATGGGACCATTCCCCATAGTAAAGATCATCAACCCAGTCACAGTGCAATTGAAGTTGCCCCGATTGTTAGGGAAACTACACCTACTATTCCATAGTAGCCTATTAAAACCCATGGTTGGATCAACACTAAGCCCCTATCTCGAGACCCGCCAGATCCCATCATAGGAGGCCAAGCCCATTATGAGATGCAGTGAATCCTCAATTTGAGGTGGTAGAGGAGACAACGCCAATATTTAATCAAGTGGAAAGGCTACCCCTTATCATGGGTAAAGGGTAGGAACGTCCAAGCCGATGGCCTTGTAGCAAGGTTCCATGCAGAAAATCCAACCAAGCCTGGGGGAGTTTCATGACCATAAGCTTCCATATCTGCAATCAAATTGATTTTGTGTGTGTTGTACAGGTCACCTTCAAGAAGTGAGGGGAGCCAAATGTCAACTCATAAAACATTTTGTATACACGTTTTATAGTTGACAACAGAAAGAAGGGGGACAGTTTCAAAGAGCAGGCAACAGTGTGGAATCGAAAGTATATTCCATTCATATTTTCTTCAGAGACTGATTAGATGGCTGAAACTTCTGCCGTGAAAAAATCTAACTGGGGAGCATGATTGATGACTCTTGGCTATGGATGTGTTTCGTTGGATGATACACCCAGAGGGGGGGGGGAGCAGGATCAAGGGTGACAGTGAATTACGTATCTCAGAGTTGGCTACACCCAGGTTAATGCCAGACGTAGAATGTTAACTTCAAATAAATCTTTTTTAGTTTTGAGAGTGTGGCTCGAGGCTCATGATTTAATTGGAGTAACTGCCGGAATTCTGACACAGTCCTTATCATGCATGCGCAACATCGCTGCCTGTAGCCTGCTTTTGCGTGCTTGCCAGGCCAGCCATTGCTGCCTGCCTTCCGCTGCAGCCCTGCCTGATCTCCCAGGGTGAGTGAGGCTCTACAAGCCCAGTCGCCTATCTGCCACTGCCGGTCGCCTTTCCCCCCACCAGTTGCCTTTTGCCGCCACCACCGCCGGTCGCCTTTCTCCCACCACTTGCCTTCCACCAAGGAACACATGGAGAGGCTTGTGTAGGCTCTGGCCAGGTCAGCGGCTACTTTTCTCACTTGCTGCTCCAGCTGGGAGAGCAAGAGAGTCTTTCCCAGCACCGCAAAAAGCTTGCAAGCCCCCCTCCCATCAGGAAACAGCTCCCAGGCAGCAGAGAGAAGCAGGATTCAACCTGGCTGCTTCTCTGACAAGCCGACCCAATCCTGAGGGGCCTCGGACTGCCCTTCCCCACATTCCTACAACGCCAACAAAGCCGCCCCCTTGATTTCCATCAGCTTCAGCTCCTGCTCATGGTCCTCTGGAGGCATGACAAAAACCAACAAAGTCCAGTTGCCTTTTGGAAAAAAGAACCTTTGGGACCACCATGACCTGGGTGACTGAGAATCTCCATAGACAGTCAACATGGTAGGTTGCAAATATGTAGAGCTTTACTCCATCATCACAATTACCATCCTGATGTCAGAACTACACCCTGAAGACCTGGTGGTTTGTAAAGCTAAGCTTCTCTTTCTCTCTCATTGCCAGACTCTCCGTCTGCAGTGAGATACAGTCAAGTACCTTCTGGCGACCCTGAAAATGTCACCCAGCTTCTCTGTCTTCTCCATTTCTCTCCCCCCACTTCCCGCCCCCAGAAATAAAACTCTGCAAATGGAAAAGATCAAAGCTCGCTTGAAGGCAGAATTTGAGGCTCTGGAATCCGAGGAGAGACACCTGAAGGAGTACAAGCAGGAGATGGATCTCTTGCTGCAAGAAAAGATGGCCCATGTGGAGGAACTGAGACTCATCCATGCTGACATCAATGTTGTAAGTGGAGGGATGGGAAGAGATACAGTCACGGGAGACCTTGAGGGGGCAAAGAGGAAAAGGCTTGAGGAGGTAAAGCCCTGTCTGGCTGCTATCAATTTCTATACAGATAGTTGTCAATTTACAACCACAGCTTAGCCCAAAATTTCTAGTGTTAATTGAGTGAGTGAATTTTGCTCCGTTTTATGACCTTTCTTGCCACGGTTGTTAGGTGAATCACTGCAGCACTTAAGTTAGTAATACAGTTTAAGTGCCTCTGGCTTCCCTATTGGTTTTGCTTGTCAGAAGATCGCAAAGGGGGATCACGTGACCTCTGGACACTGAGCGGTCATAAATAGGAACCAGTTGCCAAGTGTCTGAATTCTGAATTCCTCATTTTAGTGACCTCGGAAGGATGGAAGGCTGAGTCAACCTTGAGCTGGTCAGGATTGAACTCCTGGTTGAGGGCAGGGTTAGCCTGCAATACTCCATGCTAACCACTGTACCACCACAGCTCCTGGGTCATGGGACCATGGGGATGCTGCAACAATTGTATGTGTGAAACACAAGTCACTTTTTTCAGTGCCATTGTGACTTTGGCCACTAAATGAACTGTTGTAAGTTGAGGACACCTATATTCTCAAGGTGACCCTTCTGTGTTTTCCAGAGTTTCCTGCCAATTTACTGTAGCTGACTGAAAACTCTGGAGGTTGCTGTTCTAAAGCACACTAAGCTGGGCGGGGTGTGTGTGTGTGTGTGTTTTTCAGCCACATCCTCCTTTTTCTGTGTTCTGTACCCAATAAGATATCCTCTTCAATATTTTTCTGCTGTCTGGAACATTTTACATGAGAAAAAAAGCCTAGCATTAGAGGGAGGCCAAGGGTGGGATTCTACCAGTTCGCACCTATTCGCTAGAACCGGTTGTTAACATTCTAAGCAGTTCGGAGAACCAGTTGTTAGAAGAAATTATTGGCCTAATCCTGTCAAGGAAGGCAGGAAGGAAACATTCTGGTGTTGCTTACAGAAACTGCCTCTCCCTTAACCCTTCTTGGTAGGACTAGACTTCCTGTCTCAGTAACTTCTCTGGAGTTATTTTTCCCTCCTTTGCTGGTACTTTGCTTGTGTGGAGTGACCATTCAAAGTTTCAATGGCATTGAAAAAAGTGACCTATGACTATTTTTCACACTTACGACTATTACAGCATCCCCACAATCATGAAAGGCCAGGCAAGGAGATACATGCCTCGATGTGAGTGATATTGAGTTGGCCACGCCCAGCCAATAACATGACCACCAAGGCATGTCCACTCAGTCACATGACCACCAAGCCACACCCACCAATTAAGCCACGCCCACAGAACCGGTTGTTAAAAAATTTGAATCCCACCCCCAAGGGAGGCCACCATGATCACCCTCAATGACCTCAGGTTGGAGGATGGGGACTAGCCATTAAGGTACGAGGGAGAGATCTGCTCAAAGACTGGATTTCCTGCTTCTCTTCCAGATGGAGAACACAATCAAACAGTCCGAGAATGACCTGAACAAGCTCCTGGAATCAACACGACGTCTGCATGAGGAATACAAGCCTCTCAAAGAACATGTGGATGCTCTGAGAATGACTTTGGGTTTGCAAAGATTGCCTGATTTGTGCGAAGAGGAAGAAAAACTTTCTCTTGAGTAAGTTGCGAAGACACTGACCATAATGTTCTAAAGTCCATTTCTAGGTCTAGTAGAAGTACAGAGGGGAAGGTGAAGAGGACCATGGATGCATGAAAGAGTCTATTGGGAGTACCGATAAAGAAGAGTGCTTGTAGCTCATTGTTGAAATGAGAGCTCCTTGGTGCTTCTCTTGCAGAGGTTTCATTACCAAACGAGGTAAAATCAATGCTGGACTGTAGCACACCGATGATATTATCTGGGTCTGCAAGAAAAGCAGCCAAGGACCCCTCAGTCATCATCATCCTTCTCCAACTGACAGTGTTACCTACTTGGGTAATGAAATATCTGCAAGAAAACAACCAAGCTCAGAGAGCACTAAGGACCCCTCATTTCAACCCTGAGCTAAAAGATTCTCCTTTATTGAGACCAAGAAATGGATTTAGCTGTTGTGGGTGATTCACATCAACTTCTGTAATTATACCCCCAACCCCCCATCTTTCCTCCATATTTCACAGAGGGAGGCAGGATGCTCCAGGGAGAAAACTAGAATATCCTGGAGATAGCTTATACCATTTGCTCTCCAAAAACAAAAGTGAAATGAAAGAACCGTTTGGTTTCTGAATCTTTCAAGACCTAATTGGGGTTTTTTTTGTTGTTTTTTGTTTTTTTGTTTTTGGCTTTATGATCTGTCTAGTTACTTTGAAAAGCAGAAAGCCGAATGGCAGACGGAGCCCCAGGAACCTCCAATCCCGGAATCCTTGGCTGCAGCGGCAGCGGCTGCTCAACAGCTGCAGGTGGCCCGGAAACAGGATACAAGGCAGACAGCCACTTTCAGACAACAGCCACCTCCTATGAAGGTAAATAGGAACAAATTCAGTAGTTAAAAGTTTTTGTGTACAGATCACTGTTTTTCAGTCTTGGCCACTTGAGGATTTCTGGACTTCAACTTCCAGAATTCTCTGGCTAGCATGGTCCATACTACTTTGACTAGCCCCAGAGGTGGGATTCTCCCGGTTCGGACCAGGACTATAGAACTGGTTGTTACGATTCTGTGCAGTTCGGACAACCGGCAAATCGTGCCCCTGGTTTGGCCCCGCCCCTCTCCGCCCGCCCCTCCCCTCCCAGTCAGTCCTTATTGCGCATGTGCAACATCGCGTGCACGCCCGACATCGCTGACTGCATTCTCCCCCTCCCAGTCACTCCTTCAGGTATTTCTCTTTTTCCCTCTCTCAACCATCAGCTGTTCCGATGATCAGCTGTGCAAGGATCCCCCTTGCTATCTTACTGCTTCACCCAGGAGGCTTCCCTGAGGCCCAAGACAGAGCGGGGAGGCACAGCACCGGGCTCTATTTTTTGCCTTCCTGGGCCCCAGGGAAGCCTTCTGGGAGCAAAGCTGCCCCCCCTGAGGCTTCCCTGGGGCCCAGGAGACACAAAAAAAAAACTTGGGGGAGAGGGGTGCTGTCAAAAAAAAGAAGCCACGCCCATCCATTCACATGGCCACGTCCACCTAGCCACGCCCACAGACCCGGTTGTTAAAAAATTTGAGTCCCACCACTCAGTAGCCTCCGTTGAAAAAACACCAGTATAGATGATTCAGTTTAACAACTAAAACTAGACATGGTGAGAGGCACCCCCAGATCTGAGACTGCAACCAGCCATTTCAGCTAGAGCAACCTTTTACTTTCCTTCAGGAAACTTCAGGTTCTAAGACTTGGTCCAGAACTCTGGAGCAGCAGACAGTGGAGCAATAGACAATGAGTTTCTCCCTCTTGGATCATGAATGTTCTGTGTTTCTTTCCTATTCTCTGTGATCTTGTATTTGTCATAGTTTTCCTAATGGTCGTACCTCTGAATTCAGGAACCGTGATACAGGAACGTTTTTCGTAGACAGATTGTGGGGAGATGTAGTCCAGAGAAGGGAGGAGAGAGAGGGGAGGGGAAGCGAAGAGAGCTATATATGATCAAAAGACAGAAGGCGAGCCAGCTTATCTTATAAACAGCAATTCAGTCCAGGTGGTGAACAATCTGGGAAGAAATATTTTAGATCATTCAAACAAATTCCACTAAAATGAATGCAGTATAAACTGGGATGGGAAATTTCCCCTGTAGGCTCCATCGTTCTCTCTTTACTCAAAGGCCATCAATAAAGAATATGTGGCCTGAACTCAAACAATTGTGCTGCTATGCATGGAGCAAACCTCACCCTCATTAGCACTGATGATGTTACCTAGTTGGGTAATGAAACTTCTGCAACCAGACTCCACAGTTAAAGTTTCCTAATCAACCAATTCCCTAAATTAGATAGTTCTTTAATTAAGTACTACCCTAACCAAGGAATTTCCAAGGAAAAAACACCCCCACCAATGTGGGCAGGGCAAACTACTGTATAAAAAAGCAAATCCCACTCTCACTGATGATGTTACCTAGTTGGGTAATGAAATGTATACAACCAAACAAGCTCAGAGAGCACCAAGGACTCCACATTAATGGTTTGGTCTGTAAATTCTGCTTAAGCAAACCATCACCCGGTGATTTGTATGACCTCAGTCTGGGTCAATCTTCCCAAGCTGAGCATCACTGCATCCCACTGACAGGGTCTCTAAACTTGGTAACTTTAAGGCTTGTGGACTTTGTCCTAGAATTCCTCAGCCAACTGTGGTGGCTGGGGAATTCTGGGACTTGAAGTCTACAAGTCTTAAAGTTGCCAAGTTTGGAGAGTCCTGTCTAGGAATTCTGGTTCCTATAGTCCTGTTGGGAAAGACCAGTCCAGGCCAAGAGGGTCACCGTCTCTCCTACCTTCCCAATCCTAACAGATCAACTTTGTTCTTCTCCCTAGGCTTGTCTCTCCTGCCACCAACAGATCCACCGGAACGCCCCCATCTGTCCTCTCTGCAAAGCCAAAAGCCGGTCACGTAATCCTAAGAAACCCAAGAGGAAGCAAGATGAATGAAAACGTCACAGAACCGTCTTGCCCAGCCACCCCCGCCCCAAACCGGAAGACCTTTTTCTCCTTTTGTGGTAGACCCGTCCAGATGATCTACGTTTGTTGGCATGTGAAACCTGAGTGTGACTTAAGCTGTTGTTCTGTTTAACGTGTCAGCACCCATGTGCAGTCGGTTGAGTGATGCTGGTTTTCAGCAAATCTGGGAAGGGGCTGCTTTTGGTGGAGACATGAAGAGCAAACGGTGCAACCTTTGGACCTTGCACACCCACAGGGGCTATGCCATCCGGATGGCAAAGGACATTTGTGCAGAGAACACAATGGGTGGCTTGTCTCCTCTTTAACAGCACATGCTCAAGTAGCAATTGGACCTCAAGCCCCCTTTTTATTCAACTGATCAAAGGCCCATTGTTTCCATGACCTGTTTATTTTTTTATCAGGACAATATTTTTGTACTGAGACTCTACTTTTCCATTCAGTCTCCAATGCTGAAGAGTCTTTTCATACAGATGTCAGGATGTGTAATGTTTACTTAGTTTTGTGCTTTGGTATAACTAAAGAGGCTGCGATAGCTCAACGGTTAACGAAGCTAAGTTTACAGCCTGGGTTTGAGACCCAAGCACCTCGTGATGGGGTGAGCTCCCATTCCTTGCTCCAGCTCCTGCCCATCCAGAACTTCAAAAGCATGCAAGTGCAAGTCCATAAATAGATTCCACTTTGATGGGAAAGTAACAGTGTTTTGTGCACCTTTGGCATATTGTTCTGACCCAAACCTTGTTCCAAGGAAACAAACATGAAACAGAGGTAACAGAAAAACCTTTTAATGATTCTTTACAAATTCTGTTCCTTCACAGTTAAAAGGCTGTTTCAAATTAATTATCTCTGATAAGAACGAGCCTTGCCAAGGTGGTGCGAGGCTGCCAAGAACACTAGATAAAGTTACTAAGAAAGATTTCAAACACAAAGGGTCTCCAAACACCAACCAAGATATTCAGAATGTCCACAAGGCTTGAGTGCAAAAACTTCTTTGCTTCCTGCAAAGAACTCTGGTTTCTCAGCTGGCTTTTATTTCTTATGGGAGGGACCATTATCTTGCAGGCTTACTCCTGAGTCACCCGTGCTGCTGCAGCTGCTCTTTCCTTTAAGCAGCCCCGCATGCATGCACACTGGGCACAGGCTCCTCGGGGTCCTCTTTCTCACTGCTGCCAGCCTCCACAATCTCCAAAGTCAGCACTCCACTCCCTGATGGTCCTGGCCCCATCCCTGCATCCCACGCAGGCCCCTCATCTGAGTCCTCGCTCTCCGAGACCTCAGGCGTCCGCACCTGCTGCCGGCAAACCACAACACATATAGCCATACTGGTCACACGACCAAGGAAGTGTCTGCAAACAATGCTGGCTTCCTCGGCTAAGAAACAGATGAGCATCACCCCCTAGAAGCAGACACGACGGGGGAAACCTTTACCGTTACCCAGAACTACTGAAGAACTGTGGATCATCAATTAAATGTTGGCTTGCTCCCTTTTTTAGTTCCCTGCTATACTCAGCATGGCTTCCTCCTATATACAAGAAGATCAAAATTGTTTCAGTTTTGAACCAGGGAAGGATCCAAATCTTCCCCAAAGTTACAGACCATTGCTCTTCTCTCTGTCACCTACAAACTTTTAGAAAGACCTATGCTAAACAGAATAGCCATAGCAGTAGAATCTGTAAATCCAGGTAGAACAAGCTGGATTTCGTCCCAATGCGGTTGCATCAATCAGGTCCTTGCACTAATTCCTTATCCGGAAGACAGATCCCAAAGGAAAATGAAAAAGGCCTCTGATTTTCTTGACCTTTCGACAGCCTACAATACTATCTGGAGAGAAGGACTTTTCCTCAAACTTACAACCTCAACCTCAACTTACAATAATTCTTTTAATGACTGTTCAAAGTTACAACAGCACTGAAAAATGTGATTTTTCATAGTTACAACCTTTGGAGCATACCAATGATCATGTGACTAAAATTCAGTTGCTTGGCAACTGGTTCATATTTATGATCTTTTCTGTGTCACAGGATCATGTGATCTTCTGACAAACAAAGTCAATGGGGAAGCCAGATTCACTTAACAACCAGGTTACTAATTTATCAACTGCAGTGATTCACTTAACAACTGTGGCAAGAAAAGTTGTAAAATGGGGAAAAATTCACTTAACAAATGTCTCACTTAACAACATAAATTTTGGGATTAATTGTGGTTGTAACTTGAGGACTACCTGTACTTTGTCATAACACCATTGCTTTGACAAGATGTTGAATAAGAGGTTATTTTAAATTTTCACAGACTTCAGTAGAAGTAGATACCATAAGTTGAATAATGGACTTGCCACAATATCAGTGCTATCCCCTGCATGTTTTAACTTGAAGATCCATGTCCTGCTGGAAACATTCTTGGAAATTTATTTATCCCAGTGATATCAATCTCACAGTCCAAGGAACCCATTTCAGTGATGCAGAGGACATCCCTTCTCAAGATCTTCAGAAATTGGATGGTTGTTTTTATAAAATGGCACCCCCAACCAAGCCTAACAAAAACAGAAGCAGACACATACCACCTCAGCAATAGGTACGCAAATTAGCAGCCTTCAGTGAAGTTCTGGAACTGCAATAACTATGTGAAGTACCTAGGGATAACACTGGACAGATGACTAAGCGATTTGGCAACACCTGGAAAAAAACAGCTGCAAAATTGAAAAGTGGCGACATTTTACTGAATAGATTGGGTGGAATATCTTGTGTGCTGATGCTAACACCCTACAAACAAGAGCCTTGGCTTTGGTGTATTCCACAGTTGACTGTTGTGCCAGTGTGTAGCTTAACAGCATCCACACCCGAACACTCAATTTCCAACTCTGCCAGACAATGGGTTTCATCTCTGCCACGTTGCATCTCACCACTGTGCACTGGTTACCAGCACTTAGCAATATCACACCAACCATCATTAGAAGACAACAAGCTCTCTTTAGGCTTTGGTCAAGGATACTGAACAAGAAGGCCCTGCCTATTCACCAGGACAGTGTACAGCCCATCACGAGATTGAAACCCTGTAGGCCAGCTTGGAAAACAGTTTTTCACTTAACATCTACCTGTTTAACCCCAAGAATTCCCAAAGAGAGGAAGGGTCCAAGGTACCTACTGTTGCCTGGCCCTTAATGATCCCTCTATTGAACCACCTTGTTTAGACCTGTCTTACTTTGTCTGGTTGGAATTGAACAGAATTGGGCGTGATACAGGAAGAAGGGCCTCTGCCCTGTATTAGTGGGGATGGAAAGAGTGCAGTGGTGGTATTGATACACAAACTATTAAACATATTGTGCAAGATTGCCCACAACATGCATTCTCTGGTTCCCTAGAAGATCTGCATGAAGCAAGGACATAATTGGATATCCAGTTATGACACCCCTGCCATACCCCATAGAAGTTTTGTATATAATTACATACATTGTATGTATATGTTTACCTCTCTTCTGTCAAGTTCTCATCATACATTAAATAAATAATAACTTGAAGAAGTGTGTTCTCTTTCAGATTGAAGGAAATCCATATGCATAACAAGTAAGCCAGGATCCTCTGGAGCAGGAGTCTCCAGCCTTGGCAACTTGTAGACTTGTAGACTTCAACTCCCAGAATTCTTCAGTCTTAAAGTTGCCAAGGTTGGAGACTCATGTTCTAGATTCAGAAGGTTCTCTAGAGGCTATCAGATCCCACCCTCCCAATGCAGGTCATCAAAGTGAAGCACCTCAGATGGATGGCCCAGAGAAGGTAGCTGTCCTCTGGATCATCCCCTCAGAGACATTGCTTCTCTTGATTGATGTATGATTAGAAGAGTTCTTAAGATTGAGTGGAAGCTTAAAACATCAGTATTGCCCAGTGAAATGGCACATCAACCCTTTGCCTATCCTTGGGTCTGAAGGTGGAAGAGATGCTATTGCCCACCCTGAATCTCTGCAGGGACCTTCTCCACACAGTAGCCAATTGCTTTGCAGGAATACCTGGGCTAGGTACAGTCTGGCAGGTTTTCCCCCATACTGGAACAAATGGGAACTCTCTTGAAGTTGGCTTCTCTGCCTGAGCTGATCAAGTGGGTCCCCCCAGTTGTTGGAGGTCAGGATTAAAGAAGGAGGCAGCCTGTAGAATATATGGTGGGGATGCTGGACTAGGAGGAGGGAGGCCCAAGGGTGAATTTGGGCCAGGCTAGTTAGTGTCAGGCTCTTTAAGAGACGGCCCCTTGATTGCATTGTGCATCAACAGTAATAGCACTTAGACTTACATACTGCTAATGTCAGCATATTGCTCCTAACAGCTGGGTCCTCATTTTACCGACCTCAGAAGGATGGAAGGCTGAATTAACCTTGAGCCCCATCAGGATCGAACTCTTTGCAGTGGGCAGTTAGCCTGCAACGCTGCATTCTAACTACTGTGCCCTCGTGTTCTTTTTAGAGCACTTCAATAGCCTTTTACGAACTGGGCAAGGATATCCAAATGCAAGCGGTTCTTGCAACCATGAGGGACAAATACTAAGACATCCCCACCACCACAGGAACAAGGAAGGGTCTGCGTGTCCAACCTGAGATCTTAGGAGTAAAATGAAGGCCTAGCCAAGGAGCTGTTGCTGTGCACTGGAGCTTCTAACTTGAAAAGGTATCCTTGACTTGCTTCATTTTACAACCTGTCTTGCCACAGTTGTTAAGTGAATCACTGCAGTTGAATAAGTTGCAGCTGATACTTAAATGAACCTGGTTTCCTCATTCCTTATCAGGAGATTGCAAAAAATGATCACATGACCTTGGGGCACAGCAATGGTCATAAGTATGAACCCCTTGCCAAACATCTGAATTTTGATCACACGATCATGGGGATGCTTCAACGGTACTTGTATTGTGGTGGTTTGGACCTCCACTTGTGACTGAAGTTTGTAGGCATGGATCTGTATTGCTTAAATTTTATCTCATTCATTTTAGCACCTTAAATGAAAAAAAGGTTAAGTCATCTGATTCTTTCAAATACCTGAACATTCTTTAGAAGATGCTTCTTTCCAGCTATGGAGGTCAAAATAATTACCTCAGTAATTTCCTCAGAAACACCTAGGCTGAAATTTTGTTGCCCCTTTTAGTTATCTGCTCAGGAAACAAAAATTATTTGAAAAACCCTTTTTTTTAAAAAAGGGAAAAAGGGGAAAAAGTATGATCCTGTAGAAAACCAAAAAATTACAATTCAATTCTGAAGCTCACAACTGAACCTTACAATTACAATTGAAATGCAATTTTTGTTTTTCTACAGGGTCATACTATTTTTCTTTATAGTTTTTAACAAATCATTCAGCTAGGTATATGAAAATGTTCGCTTAGGAGTTCAGAAAATACAGGTAATCCTCGACTTAGGATCACAATAGAGCCCAACATTTTTGTTGCTAAACGAGACATTTGTTAAGTGAATTTTGCTCCATTTTACAATCTTTCCTGCCACAGTTCTCAAGTGAATCACTGCAGTTGTTAAATTAGTGGCACAGTTGTTGAGTAATTCTGGCTTCCCCATTGACTTTGCTTGTCAGGCACAAAAGGTGATCACAGGTCCCTGGGATAGTGCAACTGTCATAAATATGAGTCAGTTGCCAAGCATTTGAATTTTGATCGTGTGACTGGGGAAGCTGCAACGGTCATAAGTATGAAAAACATAACTCACTTTTTCAGTGGTGTAAGTTTGAACAGTCACTAAATGAACTGTTGTAAGTCGAGGATTGCTTGTATTATGCATTTGGTTAAGTATTTTTTAAAAATCATTTTTCAAATCATGTTTCTTGTTGAAGTCAACAAGAGCATATGGATATGATAGGGTCAATATCAATTGAAGAGTAGCCCTAAATGATATCTCTAGTTTAACATTGGGGAAAAGGTAATATTTATGGAGCACATTAAATTCCAACAAGAAGACAATTCGTAAAAGGGGATTATATCAATGATTGTTAATACTCTCTAGAAACATGGTCTTAAAGTTCAATCACATGAATTTTACATAAACTAAGCACAATCTAAAAGTAGGTTTATAGATATTGGTCTGTTTTCCATGTGTGCCATAATGTCATATTTAATGTTGTTAAAATACGACTCGAACTCTGTGACTAAAGGTTTCTGATCCTGTTGAGTAGACAAGGAATTACCATCTGTCTTCCTATTTTGTTTGTGTCAGTGTAAGCACCAGACTTTTCCCTTTCAACCGATAAGAATGAACTTCTGAAAGCTAGGTACTTCAAAAGGAATTATTTATTGAAAGGAAGTGATCCATGTACTAGGCAAAGCAGAATCTAAGATCCTTCCAGGCATACAGTAATAGATAAAGGGGGTTAGAACCTCTCCCCTTATTCAGATGTGGATTTAGTCAAACAAAGAGACAACAGGTTAATCCCCCCCACCCTTTCTGGGGACGTATCTTAGAAAAGTTTCCCAAGAAGTTTCTTTCAGAGCTGGAATTTTTATGGTCCCTTCTCCTCTTGCTATCTCTCCAAGAGGTGACAAGTTTCCAGACATCTGGCTCCAGTCTCCCAGTTGTATATCATCTGCAAGTTGTACAGATTCAATACAAGACTTAAGATATTCAGGTTACATCAAAAAGGATTACTTGTACCAACTCCCCCCCTCTCTTCTTCCATTGAAGAATGGCAGATACACTGATCTGACAGTCAGACTTGAATAAAATTAATTTGGAGTAGAGCACAATTCTCTTGAGTGATGTGCTTTTTTATAAAATCACAAGTGAAGTTGTTTTTATTACTGATGTCAGTGTAACCTATTTAAAAGGCACTGTATTAAAAACCCACCTTTTACTTATCAATTTCAGTTGCTCTTGCTCATTGATGGACCCTTTTCTATAAAAGTGTGATTCTACCAAAATATAATTAATAAAACAATGCTAAAGTTAGAACCATGATTTTCAGTTGCCCAATAACATATGAAAATAATTAGAAGATAATAAAGGATGACACCCAGAAAAGGCCTACTTGAATCCCTGGAAGAAAAGGAAAATAGAAAAGGCAATAAATGGTCAAACTCTAAATGGCATAGATAAGGTCAATTTACTCTTGTTGTTCAAAATGAAATACTTGGTTCAATTCAAAAAAATGGTTTGGTAGAACTTTAATCTTACATTCAGTTTGTGCCAGGCTAGATCTGGAAATTCAGTGGATCTTTTGGGGCAGGGGCATGATTTGAAGGAAGGAAATTATAGTTCTTCCCATTTTTTAAAAAAGATCTCAGTACCACTTTAGCAATTGCATATTTTTGTTGGTGCCTTCCTAAAAATGGCAAGAAATCTCAATTTACAACTGTTATTGAGCTTAAAGTTTCTGCTGGTAAGTGAAAAATTTGTTCAGTGAATTTTGCCAAATTTTACAACTTTTCTTGCCACAATTGTTAAGTTAGGAACACAGTTCTTAAATGATAGGTGATGGACACAAAAGGGGATCACATGACACCAGGACACTGCAACTATGAAAATATGAACCAGTTGCCAGGCATCTAAACTGTGATCACATGGTCTTGGGGATGCTACTGTCAGCCCGGGTCCATCGTGAATCAGATCTGGGACTGCCACAAGGGAGGATGGGTAACTGTGGGAATGACAGTGAAGTGAGAAGGGAGGATAGCCACAACAACATTCTTTCGCCAGAGCTCAAGGTTGAGTCGCTGGAGTTTGGAGGGGGGTGACTGGACTAGGCAGGAGTTGAGAGTAGAGGTGGATTGGAGAGTGTGGCTTGCGGGTCATCAGTAAGGGGCTGGGTGCGACTTTTAGTGTAGCAGGGGGAAACATGGGAATTCTGATTTGGGTTTTCCCCAGATGCGCCAATACGATTTCTCTAATAAATTCTGACTTGGATTGACTTTGTCTCTGAGTGCTGAATTAGGATAGAGAGTTGGTTGGAACGTTGACTCCCCTAAAAAGAAAATCACAGCAGTTTTCACAAAAACAGTGCCGCTGCCTGGGGTCCTGAGCCCTGAGACACTCCCCAAAAGTACTGTGAGCATAAAGACTCAGGGAAAATGGAGGAAGAGCCAGAGACAGGTGAAGGGGCTACTGGATCCTTGCAGGGGAAGTCTGTGAAACTCGCTGTTCCCTTTTGGAGGCAGACGTGGCTGCAGCTGAGGCCACACAGGCTGAAATCCGGAGCGGCGCAAGACCCAAGGAACCAACCCTTTGGCAGACCCCGCCGACACAACCAGGGACTGGTGTCCCCCACCTCTGGGAACACCGTGACAACCGGTAACCGGAGCTGCCTACGAATGGAGACCACTGTGATCCCTTAAGCCTGGCAAGTTTCAAGAATGGAGGCTTCTAGAAGGGTCTGTTTCAAGGAGAGGCAGTAACTTAGATCTGCCTGCGTTAAGCATAGGGCAATATAAAAGGACATGCTCCACAGTTTCAACCTCCGCTCTGTCAGAGGGGCATAGCCGCTCGTTAATCGGGAGCCTCTTAAATCACCCCTCCAGTAGTGCTGAGGGCAAGACGTTAAAGCAAGCTAGGGAGAAAGCTCTTCTATACTTGGGAATGGTTAGAGTGTAAAAATAGGAAGCCATCCTCAGTCCGTAATTATTAAATTGACTGAAGATCAGAGGGGAGCAAGTTTGTTAGCTCTGGCTCGTAGATATGGCAAGTCAATGTCCACAAGCCATTGGACTTCCCTAACTTGGGCATCCTTAAGGCCATAATCCCCCAGGGCATCCCCCATAAAACCTAGCAGGTATAATTTCTTCATCAGCTCCCTCCCCCAATGAGAAATATGAGAGTCAGCAAACATCAGGGAGAGGTAGCTACCAGGAACTGCCAGAAAGAGGACCCGAAAGCACCACCATTTAAAGGTGTTAATCCACGCCATACATTTGATTGATCGAGTACCCAGTTCCAGGTACATCGGAGCAAAACCAACACAAGGAGGAAGACCCAGAAGTTTTCTAAGAAAGACAGCCTGGGTTCTTTCAATACAATCCTTGAAGCCCCGTATCCATATGGGAATTTCGTAAAGATTTTGAGCCAAGGTTTTGGCTTTGTAAATATGCAGAGCAGAAGGAATAAACTGGCCTCCTTGGGTATAAAAAAATGTTTAAATCTGCTGGTGACTACAGGAGGATGAATTCAGCACCTAGGTTCGATGTCTAGTCCAATCACCGGTGTTCTGAAATTGAATATCTAAATACTTAAAATGGAAAACCTGCTTAAGGGCATTACCATTGATAGCCCATTTATACAATTTCTGGGCTGTAGAGAACACCAATACTTTGGATTTGTCATAATTAATGGAGGTGAAGAGGTGAAGAACATGAAAGGAAACTGCTATGAAGTTATTCATCATGTCTTTTTTCATTTTGGGAACTTGACAGAAAGTCCACATATGGAGAAGACATCAAAGTTGTTGAAAGCTAACTGGTTGCATTGTGTGAACAAGATTCTTGATTTATGGAAGATAATTCAATAAAAAGAAAACTTCATTCTAGGAGTCTGTGGGGTTGGATTTTTTTTCTTCAGATTCCAACACATCCTTATATGTCACCAAAACAATTTATTTAAATCTGTTGCTATTAATATTGTGTTACTGTATTTGTAAGTAATGAAGAGGAGGGTGGGAAAGGAAAGGATGAGAGCAAAGATGAGGGTGACCCAGTCGTGTATTTGTTTCACAGATGGCAATTGTCCAAGTGAAATGAAATCAGGCAGAAACATTTCGGATGAGTCAAAGAGATTCCACCTTAATTATCTCACTCAAGGCTGGGTGAAAGGTTCCATGACTAAGTATGTATCCTAAGATTAGCATTAAACATCTTATTGAAACCTGTAATTCTTACTCAACAGAATAACAGAGTTGGAAGGGACTTTGGGGGTCTCCTAGTCCAACCCCCTGCTCAAGCAGGAGATCCCATATCAGTTCAAATAGTTGTCCAATCTCTTCTTAAAAATCTCCAGTGTTGGAGCATCCACAACTTCTGGAGGCAAGTTGTTTCACTGTTTAATTGTTTTCACTATCAGGACATTTCTTCTTAGTTGGATCTCTGTTTGATTAGTTTCCATCCATTGCGTCTTGTCTTGCTTTCAGGTGGTTTGGAGAATAGGTAGCCCCTCAGCTATTGAAATGCTGCTATCATGTCAAAGATGTCGAACAGGCAGCAAATAGTAAAAATAGGGAGCACTATATCAAACCCTGGTCCAGTTAACAGCGGTGTCCCCCAAGGCAGCATCCTAGGACCCACGCTCTTTATGCTCTGTATAAATGACCTTTGCGGTCACCTTATAACTGCGTTCTCTTTACAGAAGACGTAGAACTATTTAACACCACCAACAATGCTACTGTCCTTTATTTTTTTTAAAGAAAAACTTTATTAAAAATTTAAAAAAACACTACATACAATACATCAAATACAACTTTACGTTGCAGACAAAATCTATATATACAAATACATAATAGATAAACATATAAAACACATGTTTCTGATCAACTAAAGATGGTGTGATTTTTTTTATTGGTAATAATTTTACTACTATTCGTTTCTTAATTTGATAAACATTTTTAATTTAACCACTCCATTCATCAAAACCATATCTTTTAATTTCCTGGTTTTTTCTCTTTAATCCACTAATACTATTTATCCCAAGCTGTAATATATCTCGAGTCTTCCTTATTCCTAAGTTTTTGTGTGAGTAGGTCCATTTTAGTACAGTCAAGTATTTTCTAAGTAATCAAATTATTTGTTGGCATTTGTTTGCCCTTCCAACATTGTGCCAATGCAATTCTTGCCGCTGTGATTATATGGAGAATTAAATATTTCATTTCATTTGCATAGTCCCCTTTTAACATTCCCAGCAAAAATACTTCAGGTTTAAATTCGAATTGAATACTTGTAATTTCTTTTATCCACAGTCTAATTTTTCCCCAATATTTTTTACTTTTTGGGCAGAGCGACCAAGTGTGGAAGAAGGTGCCCCTCGTTTGCTTACATTTCCAACACATCAGACTCATGTTTGGGTAAATGTTAGCTAACCTTGAGGGTGACAGATACCACTGGTAACACATTTTATATTGATTTTCTTTATAGATCACTGATTTTGTTATTTTGTAATTTTGATTACAATTTTTTTCCCAATCTTCCAAATTAATATTGTTTCCTACATTCCTTGCCCATGCGATCATTGTCTACTGTCCTTTAGAGCGACCTTGATTATATGTATGAATGGTCAAACAATTGGCAACTCCAAATCTCATTCAAAAAATGTTCTGTCCTACACATTGCTAAAAAAAAATAATCAGTATACCAAATTCAAGCTAGGCCTCATTTGATGATCCTCAATCTGTCAAGGACCTTGGAGTTCTCATATCAAATGACCTAAGCGCCAGAGCTCACTGTAACAGCATTGCCAAAAAGGCATTAAGAGTTGTAAATCTAATCTTACAAAGCTTCTCCTCCGGAAATATCAAATTGCTAACTAGAGCATACAAAACTTTTGCTAGACCAATACTCAAATAGAGTTCTTCAGTCTGGAATCCACACTGCATATTGGACATTAATACAATCGAACAAATCCAGAAGTATTTCACGAGAAGAGTACTATACTCCTCTGCTCACAACAGAATGCCCTATATCACCAGGCTTGAGATTTTGGGCTTGGACAACCTTGAACTACACTGCCTATGGTTAGACTTAAGCGTAGCACACAAAATTATCTGCTACAATGTCCTACCAGTCAATGACCTCTTCAGCTTCCACCACAACAATAAAAGAACATACAACAGATACAAACTCAATGTAAACCACTCCAAACTTGATTGCAGAAAGTACGATTTCAGCAACAGAGTGGTCAATGTCTGGAACTCACTACCTGGTTCTGTTGTCACCTGCTCAAACCCCAACTCCTTTACCCTCAAACTAACCTCTATTAACCCCTTTCCTAAGAGGTCTGTAAGGGGCATGCATAAGCGCACAAACGTGGCTACCCTCCCTGTTCCTTTGTCCCTAATTACTAGTTCCTATTTCTTGCATTTAAATTTATGTTTATTCTTATTTCTATTGTACTGTCAGCTTTTGATTTAATTAATTAATTAATTAATTAATAGGTAGCCCTTCAGCTGTTGAAATGCTACTATCATGTCACCCTTAATCTGTCAGGTCCCATAGATTTCTATAGAGAGACTGTCATTCTGGTGGAGTGGGGAGGCTTGGTGGGGATCTCTATATGGGGTTTCTGTTTCTATTCCTCGCTTTGCCTTGCTGTAACATTTGGGACCTTGGGAGGAGTGGGGAAAGGAATGTGCCTTAAGCCATCAGCCTTAGCGCATTTCTGGAGAAGAGCGGCAGCATTGCCTTGGGAACCGGCTTACCTTCTCGGCCTGAGTTTCTCATAACATCTTTACACCTCGGGATTGCTGGATGATGGACTGGACTTTGGGAGGGGCTCTCACTGCAATACTTTAATCTAATGTTTTGAGTGGGAAAGCTTAGTTCCTGCTTGCATCTCTTACTATCGCAATCTTCCAATAAAAGTTTCCTTTTGAAATGGCTTTTGTTTGAAGAGTTTTGCTTTCTTGAGAAGACTGGCAAAGCAGGACCTTTTTTTCATTAAACTAAACATATTCAATCCCTGCAACCATTCTTCGTACGTTTTAGCCTCCAGTCCCTTAGTCACCTTTGTTGCTCTTCTCTGCATTTTTCTAGAGTCTCCACGTCCTTTTCATACCGTGGCATTCAAAACTGGATGCAATATTCCAAGTGTAGTTGTACCCAGGCATTATAAAGTGGTACTAACACTTAGCATGAACTTGTTTCCCCCCTCTATTAATGCAGCCTAGACTGTGTTGGCTTTGTAGGGCTTTACATCAAAAAGAACATGACAAAAAAGGGAACAGAATTAATACCAGCTGTCAAACCAATATGTCCTCTTTTCAGCTACAGATCAGCAGAAAATTGATCATAAATGAATTCCTCCCCTCTTGAACTCAATTGCACTTAATGTAGTTAATGCAGAAACACCAATGGCAATTTTATACTGCTTTAATTCAGTGAAGCACAACTGCCTTCAGTCTGCTGCAAATTTGTTTTTAAAAACACAGTGGTTAAAAAATAAAAGACTATTGGGCATAACAACCTCTCTATTGCAAACCTCCAACTCTAGGAATAATTCATTGTAGATTTCTAATCATATCAAGAAAAGCACTTTAAAATACAGATGGCGATTACTCATGGTCTAATTCTTGTTGTGTTTTACATAGGACATAGAATCATAGGGCTGAAAGGCACTTTGGGGGTCCTCTTGCTCAAGGCAAGAGCCTTATACTATCTTGGACAAATGGTTGTCCAATCTCTTAAAACTTCCAGTGACAGAATACTCACAATTCCAGGAGTCAGGCTGTTCCATTGCTTGATTGTTCTCACTGTCAAAAAATTGTTCCTTACTTCCAGGTTGGATCACTCTTTGAAAAGTTTCCACTAGTTACTTCCTCTGTGCTGAAAATAAATCAGACTCCTCTTCCAGATCACCTGGGCTTTATATCCCCTCTATAACCCTCAACAACAGGGCTGCCAAAGAGGGAGGACCATTGTAGTCAATATAGATTTTCACTGTCAGACTCAGAAATAGGTAGTTCCCTAAGGTTGCATTTTTAAAGGAGACGATTGATTACTTGAAGCTTGGCTTTGGAATCTGTGGAGAAGCCATAATAAGAGCCTTGGATAACTAAATAAGATGCAGTGTGCTTTCCTTTTTATTTTTTCTTAGCTGTTCCATCCCTCCTCTTCAACCCCACAGTATCCTGTAATTTGTATGTATGTATGTATGTATGTATGTATGTGTGTGTGTGTGTGTGTGTGTGTGTGTGTGTGTGTATGTATGTATGTATGTATGTAAGTATGTATATATATATATATATATATATATTTTCTGAGGTTCTCGCGGGTATTTGTATGTGGATCTTTGGTTATTCGGGTTTTCTCCCACGTAAGATTGGCAGTATCTAGGCAACGTTTCGATGAAGTCTCATTCATCATCTTCAGGCTTCTGTCTTCTGTCTCTTCTCACTCTGAGAAGCCTGATGATGGCAGATGAGATTCTGCTGAAATGTCGCTACAACTTTAAAAGTACAGCTACTATGACGTGGGAAAATACCCGAGCAAAGCCGAATGCCATACATACATACATACATACATACATACATACATACATATTCTTGTTTGACTTTATTTTTATTTTTCCCCTTAAAGGGAAAGCCTCAGAATACTTTTCTTTTTTCTTTTTGCTCATTGGGATTTTTGCCTTTTCTATTTCCATTTTTCATTTACTTCTATGGTTATTTTTTTTATCTTTATTTTTTGAGATCTTATATTTGGATTAAGGTGTGAAGAACCTGAAGAATTCCTTTTTTCTTCTTTTTTTTATTATTGCTTTTTTATTATTGCTTTTTAATATTACTGGGTTTTACTCCTTTTTTCTTTTTTCTTATTTACTATTCTAAATTTTTATTTTTGAATTACAATTGACTATCCCACAATAGGATTAAGGTTTAGAAGAACTTGAAGAATCTCCTCCTTTTTCTTTTTAATCTTCTTTTTTTCCTTCCCTTTTTAATTCTGGACTCTTTATTTTTTATTGGCTTTTCTTTTTTATGTTTTTCTTCTTCCCAATTGGATTATAATTGGCTACCTTATTAACTGGATTAAAGGAGCTTAAAGATTCTGAGTTACTCAAATGAGTAAGAAAACTTTACCTTCTGGCAGTTCAACTTCTGCTCCTGCTTCTCCATCAACTGGAGGACAGCTATCAATAATGGCGAAGCAAGATAAAGTACAAATGGACCTAATGACAATTATACAAGGAATACAAGAAATCAAAACGAATATTGCGAAGACTGATGAAAAAATTGAAAATTTTCAACAAATGATGGAGAAACATGAGGAGAGACTCCAAAAAATTGAGGAGAAAGACAAACAAAGAGATGAGACAATTGGAAATAGCGTTAGCAAATTAACAACGGTTAAACAAGATATAACTGGGATGTTGAAGTGGGAGATGGATACGTCAGAATTTTATCCCAGATTTCAAAATATAGAGGAAGAAAAAGGACAAGATTTGGCGGCTGTAATGATAGAAATTTTGGCTGGAGCTTTGGAGATAACAGAGGAAAAGATGATGGACGGAGTAGATGGGATATACCGTGTCTTCACAAGATATGCGATGAAGAATAAGCTACCAAGAGAGGTTCATGTCAGATTTACTAAAAAGACTATTAAAACACAAATATTGCAAGTCGCAAGAGATAAGGTGTTGAAATACAAAGACAAAGAGATTGTGGTTTTAAAACAAGTGCCCAGAAGAGTGAGAGAGATGAGAAGAGAATATCAATTTTTGACCAAAAAGTTATTGGAAAAAGAGGTGAATTATACATGGTTGATTCCAGAAGGATTAATGTTTATATGGCAAGAACAGAGACACAGAATCGACTCAATTGAGAAAGCAGAAACATTCTACAATGAATTTTTTGGAAGAAGAGAAATAGAGACAGAAAAAGAGACCATCTCAACTGAACCTCAAGAAGACTAGATGGGAACGGGAAAAGAAGAAAGTGCGGTAGGTGGACAAGTGGAGACCAAAGAACAACGTGAAGTAAGATCTATGAGAACTGTTAGACCTAAATATAAAACATAACCATGGAGGAAAAAAAATTGATTTCTATGAATATAAATGGATTGAACTCAGCTATTAAAAGAAGAAAAATCTTTCATAAATTAGAGAAGTTAAAATTTGATATAATTTGCCTACAAGAAGTACATATTAAAAAACCACATCAACGATTATTGGTACGACCAAAACTGGGGAAAATTTTTACCTCCTTGACTAACTGTAAGAAAAGAGGAGTGGTCCTGTACATTAAAGAAACTATTGCAGCAAAATTGATTTCTACTGATGAAGATGGAAGAGTATTAATGGTTGAAATAGCGGATAACAATATAAAAACACTGCTGGTTGCAATTTATGCTCCGAATGATAAACAAGAAGAATTTTATAAAAAGTTACATATGAAATCAATTGGACTGGACTATGTCAGTATAATTATGATGGGAGATTTCAATGGAATTGTAGATAATAAACTGGACTATACAGCGACAGCATCAAAACAAAATAGAAAGACTCTCCCTAAATCCTTTTTTAAAATGATAGATGAATGAAACTTAAAAGATATATGGAGAGAAAGAAATGGTAAAACCC
This sequence comes from Pseudonaja textilis, assembly GCF_900518735.1. The sequence goes on along the minus strand of NW_020769328.1, from coordinate 15,567,676 downwards.
AACAATATACTTTTTATTCAAATAGACATTTATCATGGTCCAGAATAGATATGATTTGGACTTCATCAGAATTAATATCTAATATTCAAGAAATAAATATTGAAACGGGTATATGGGCAGACCATAACCCAATGACAATTAAATGGAAAGGACAAAGAAGAAGATCTAGATGAACATTAAACAATACTATTTTAAAGGAAAAAGATTTTACACAATGGATGGGCAAAGAATTGGCTTTTTTTTCAGTGAAAATAAAAAAGAAGATACTTCAGTGCAGAATGTTTGGGATACAATGAAGGCATATGCGAGAGGATTAATAATGGACTATACAAAGAAAAAGAATATTAGGAAGAGGCAAACTATTAAAGCTTTAGAAGATGATTATAAAAAGCTGGAAAAAGAATTGCAGAATATGCCACAGAAAAAAGATATTAAATTCAAAATGGATATTAAACATAAGATGGGTCAGGCAGAGAAAGAAGAATTGGCACAAAAAATTAGAAGTGCTAAATAGAACTATTTTGAAGATGCAAACAAACCAGGTAGATGGCTAGCATACAAATTGAGAAAGGAGAAAGAATCTAGGAAAATAGTACAGTTAATAGATGATCAAGGCCAAATGTGTTATGGTAATAAGGAGGAAAAGACAATTATCCGAGACTTTTATGGACAATTATATAAGCAGGAGGATTTTGATGAGGAAAGAATTAAACTTTATCTACAAAATGCTAACCTACCTAAGATATCTGAAGAGACTGAAAAAATGTTAGAAAGTACTATAACAATGATGGAACTAACGGAAGCATTTAATAGGCACCAGGCCCAGACGGGCTCCTGGCAGAATTTTATAAAACATTACAAGAATCCTTGAGCACTCCATTGCTAGAAGTTATGAATGAAGCCATGTTAAATAAGAAAATACCCAAAACATGGTCAGAAGCTTATATCACACTTATTCCAAAAGAAGGGGCCGATCTATCACAAATTAAGAATTATAGACCTATTTCTTTACTGAATGCAGACTATAAAATTTTTGCTTTCATCTTGGCAGAAAGGCTCAAAAGATACCTAAATAACTTTATTCATCCTGACCAGAATGGATTCCTGCCAAAGAGACAAATTAGGGATAATATGAGGGTAATTCTGGACACTTTGGAATATTACGAGGCGCATCCTGAAAAACAAATAGCTTTGATATTTTTAGATGCCCAAAAGGCATTTGATAATGTGAACTGGATATTCATGTTTTTGTTATTGGAACAGATGGGCTTTGCTAGAAAATTTATTCAAGCAATAGAAGCCATATATGATAAACAAACGGCAAAAGGGAGATTTTACAGACTATATTAATATAAGAAAAGGCACAAGACAAGGATGCCCATTATCGCCTTTGTTATTTGTATTGACTTTGGAAGTGTTGAATAGAAACATTAGAGAGGATCCAAATATAAAAGGAATGAAAATTAAGAAGGAGGAATTTAAATTGCAAGCCTTCACGGATGATTTGGTTTTTATTTTGGAAGATCCTCTAGGAACAGCTTTAAAACTATTGGAAAAGATAGAGATGTATGGTGAGATGGCGGGTTTGAAAATAAACAAAGATAAAACAAAGATCTTGACAAAGAATATGTTACTAAAACAAAGAGATGAACTGGCAGATTTACTGAAAATTCAAGTTACGAATAAGGTTAAATATTTGGGGATACATTTGACGTCAAGATGCACTACATTGAAAGAGAATAACTATATTAAACTTAAACAACAGATAGCATCTGATTTGAAGAAATGGGAAAACCTACAATTGTCATTGATAGGTAGAATTTCAACAATCAAGATGAATATTTTACCCAGAATTTTATATTTGTTCCAAACCATACCAATTAGGCTTGGTAAAGATTACTTTGAAGAATTAAATAAAATACCCTGTGATTCTTGACGAATGCATTTTTTTCTGCACCAAAACAAATTTCTTGTGTGTCCAATCACACTTGGCCAATAAAGAATTCTATTCCATGAATTCCTGTATGGCCACCAGTTCCAGTTAGTAATGGACTACAAACTCTACTTGGTATCCTGTCTGGTGATTGTCAGAGTCCCCCTGTTTTGTCACCAAGAATGACCCACTGGACATTATTCCTTGCTGCCTATTCCTACACTTTGTTGTACAGGGCTGGGAAACACCTTGGACATGCAGATGTCTTAAGCGATCCTGTGCCTTCCACGGGGGTACTATTGATTGATGATCAACAATTGCTCTGCTATGGGGATGCAGAGTGGTAGTCCCCAGCCACCTGAGACCTAGAATATTGAATAGTTTGCACGAGGGCCATCCAGGATGGCCTGCATGAAAGCTTTAGCCTGGTGGCCAGGCATAGACTCTGACATCACCACAAGTGTTAGAACTTGTAAGGCATGCCAAGTCTCTAGAGCTTCCTCACCCGCTGTTGACCCTGGTGAATGGGAGTCAGCTAAGTCTCCATGGGCGAGGGTCCATATCGACCTTGCAGGACCTTTCCAGGGCCGCACTTTCCTTGTTCTAGTGGACTCTTATTCTAAGTGGGTGGAGCTGACCCTCATGCATACTACCACATCTGATATGGTTATCAAGGCTTTAGATCGCCTTTGTGCAACCCATGGATTCCCGGACATCCTGATGTCGGACAATGGTCCACAATTTACTGTGGCAAATTTTGAGCTGTTCTTGGTGAGCCAGGACATAAGGCACATGCTCATCACTTCTTATCACCTGGCTTCAAATGGCCAGGCAGAGAGTGCAGTGAGGGCAGCCAAGGAAGTGCTACGGTGGTTAGAGGGCGAAGACTGGCATTCTAAACTAGCAAAATATTTGCTGATGCAGCATATTACCCCCAGTACAGTTACAAATAATTCCCCAGCAGAGTTGTTAATGGGGTGGAAGCTGAGGAATAACATGGACAGACTCCACCCCAGTTATGCCCCAACCATTCCATTAGATTCATTCAAAGGAATGAGGGTTTTCCAGGTTGGGGATTTAGTATACGCCCAGAATTTCTTGGTTAATCCTTTGTGGCTACCAGGTAAGATATTGGCAGTCAAAGGCCTGAAATCTTATAAAATAAGTTTGTCGGAGGGCTGAGTATGACGTCGACATATAGACCATGTAAGAGGGCATTGGGTCGAGGCCCCAGATGACCCATCAGATAGCAAGCAGGCCAACACATGACAAAGTGAACTCGAAGAGGCCAACATGCCGAGGTACGAAACAACAATCAACAAGCCGTCATGAGAGGCTAACCTACCATTAGAACCTACCATTTCCCTGCCTGAATCTGAGCTGGCCATGGAGAAGGGTCCAACCATTCCCCCCACCGGTGAATGCAAGTCCTGCAAGTGATCCTTCCTCGCCTGGGCCAAGCTAGGCAATGCCCTGCCCACCTGAATGACTACGCATGCGCTTGACTGGTGGGGAGGAGTGTTACGTTTGGCAAATTTTGAGTGGGAGCTGTTCCTATTGGCTGAGCTGTCTGACAGTGAACGATATAAAAGGGAACTGTCAGACGATGTCAGCCGTTGCCTGCTACTGTCAGCTGATCCAAACAGTTTAGCGGCTACTGCAGCAACCTGTTACTACATTAATAAATAGTTAACCTTATTGTTGATTGTGGACATTGTCCTTGCCTTCACAAAAGATGGTGCAGTCCAAAGGACAATGGGGTTACAATATGTTTGCTTCCTCCTCACTGAATGCCTCTGCTAGGTCCTGGTATTCTCTAGGGATCTGAGGGTTGCCTGGGGGTGGCAACCATTGTATTTTCGCTCCGGTTTTTGTCATCTGTGATTGAGGGGATTCCCCTCCAGTGGTCAGGCATGGGGGGATTAGGCCCCACTCCTAAGAATGAGGGAAACTTCCCCCAACCCCTCGAGGGTCAAACTAGTGATCAATCAGGATTACAGATGTGGTCACGTGACATGAACTACATTTCCCAGGATACCCTTAACTACATTTACCATGTTGCATTCCCTTAAGGGGACAGCTCATAATTCCTAAGTAACTATCCAATTCCTATAGACTGGCTGGGACAGCACAATATAACAACATCAAACATGGCTATAAGGTTATACAATTACCACATTTGGGACAATCAGACCATATGTCACTGCTTTTAGCACCAGCGTACATCCCTCTTAGGAGATGGGCTCTGCCTGTAATAAAGAGTGAAATCTTGGCCAGAAGATGCTTCTCAACAACTTCAGGACTGTTTTGAGAACACAAATTGGGACATCTTTTACCACCCTGACCTAGAGGTGCACACTGCAACTGTTCTGTGCTATATCAAACACTGCACAGATACCATCACTGTGGATAAACATATTAGGATCTATCCCAATCAGAAACCCTGGATGACCAAGGAAGTCCAGCTCCTCTTGCATGACAGGACCAAGGCCTTTAGGTCAAGTGATGGGGCAAGATACAGTGCTGCCAGAGCTAATTTGAAGAAAGGTATTTGGAAGGCCAAGATTGATTATAAGAGGAAGATTGAGGATAATTTTTATAGCAATAACATGAGGCAGGTGTTGTGAGTGATTCAACAAATTACAAACCATCAACCGACCAATGTCATCCCTGCTGAGGGGGATGCTTCATTGCCAGAGGAACTGAATCATTTCTTTGCTCACTTTGAAGTGGAGATCAGAGACAGATAAAATACAACCACCAGCCAATTGTAGCTCCCACCTCATTGTGGAGGAGCAGGATGTGAGGAGCATTCTGAGGGCTGTGGACCCTAGAAAGGCTGCCGGTCCTGACGGTATCTCTGGCCGAGTGCTAAAAGACTGTGTTAATCAATTGGCTGGAGTTTTTACCAGGATCTTCAACCGGTCTTTATCCCAGTCCACTATTCTACCTTGTTTGAAGGCTTCCACCATTGTTCCGCTGCCTAAGAAGTACCCTATCAATAACCTCAACGATTACAGACCAGTGGCACTCACTCCTATCATCATGAAATGCTTTGAGAAATTGGTCTGCCGGCACATCATTTCTGGTCTTCCTCATACATTTGATAAACACCAGTTTGCATACGGAAGAAATAGATCTACAGAGGACGCTATAGCCATCACTCTTCACACTGCTCTGACTCATCTAGAATGGTGTGTGTGTGTGTGTGCTATGTGAGGATGCTTTTTGTGGATTTTAGTTCTGTGTTTAACACAATTCTTCCAATTCTTCTGTGTTTGTGTTTCTTTTCATGGTCATGGTCATGATGTGCACTGAAGATGGTGTTTGATTTTGTTGTACGAGGTGCAATGACAATAAAGTAAACTAAACTAAAAAATTTAATGAAGAAAATGCTGAAGCAGAAGTGAACTGATCAGGGATTCGGATATTCTCTATTTTAGGTGAATATATAACATATAATCCCTTTGAATGATCTGGAAATACTTCTTACTTTTCAATAATGTTTGGATTCTCAAGTGACAGTGCTGGAAAAGAATGCAATGGCACAATTACACCTAGTAGCAACTACTTCTAAGCTAGAAGATTAAGCAGGAGTCACCTATTCCTTAATTACATATTGACTGACTATGCAATGTGTTATATGCAGTGCTGCATTTGAATCTCCAGAAATTTAACTAAAATACAGCAATTAAATTGCTAGATGTGTTATAAAATTTACAGTTATTGTCAAAAACAATTTAAAATGTTAAACTTTAAATGATTTCAAAGCTATCTGAAGAACTATCTCAATATGAAGCCAGTCAGATACCTTCCCTTTATGGGATTCACTTGTTCAAAATACAAACCAGGCTTTGGGATAACCTTGTTCTGTTTCATTAGCTCTTTATGTATCCCTGCATCCCTGAATAATTTAAACACTTTCTGTACTAGATATCTTCTGCTTTGGTAATAAGAAGACAAGTCTTTATCAATACAAGATGAAATATGACAAAATTCTGGAAAGCAGATGTATGGCTATAGAGGTGGTGGCAGTACTAAAGATACTACAGTACACTGGTTAGAATAGATTTGGTTCTGATGGCTATTGAATATAATCCAGAAAAGAGTGATTAGATAGACTAAAATGATTTGGGTGGTTTTTGTACTATTAAAGGCTCATCTGTGTCTGAGTAGATGAAGTCCACAAAGAGGGTGAGACTCACAGGAGAATTTCTGAAAAGAAAAACCACTTCGGAATCTAAGAATGAAGAATGTGTCAAATGGAATAAAAAAAGACCAAAAGTTTATGTCTGATAGTTATAAAGTAGTTCCACACTAATTCGTTGCCTGTGAGATATAGAAAATTGCCACTAACTTAACATAAGTGCTTTTCTTAAATCTAGTTAAATAGAGAATTTCTAGTGCTTAAAAACATAGAGGGGTATAAATATGTTAACATATCACATATTTTAAGCAAAGAGACTTGAACCTGGGAAAGTGAAACTGAAATTGCTTTTTAATGTCTGTTAAATTAATTTTTTTTAAAGTATGCATAAATAAGGTTTTGACTCCTTTGTTTTCTTGGGAGGATACTCCCTTTTCAGAGCAGGGATTCCTTTTCTTTCCTCGGCCCCGCCCTGGGATTTCTTTGGCACAACTTTATCTTTTTCCCTCCTCTGGGCTCTTTTAAAAAACCCAAACTCCCTCTCCCCCCCCCCCCCCCCCCAATTGCACAGAGCTTGGATCTTTCTTTCTTCCTGGCCCATACAGGCAACATCCATGCAAATGACTTAGAGTTGGCCACACCCACCCAGTCATGTGACCACCAAGCCATGCCCACCCAGTCACATGACCAAGCCACGCCCACCCAGCAAGCTGTGCCCACCCAGCAAGCCACACCCACCCAATCTCATGACCACCAAGCCACACCTACAAATTAGGCCACACCCACAGGACCTGTTGTTAAGAAATTTGAATCCAACCCCTGGATACGTACCACATGTGGTGGATGTGTAAAAAAGCAAGGAAATTTTGATGACAAATCCAGATGTGGTTAGAAAAAACAGTTGGATAACATAGAATTCAAACCAGAACTGTTTCTATTAGGAATTATAACAGATGGTTATAGAAAAGGGTTAGTATATCAAATATTACACATCCTGATTGCCAGAATGGTATATGCCCAGCAATGGAAAAGTGAAAACATCCCCTCAGAAAAAGAGATAATAAAGAAAATATTAGTTTGCACAGGATTGGACAGATTAACATTAGAATTAAAAAGCAAAGGGGAGACAGAATACTACGATACATGGAATAGGTATTACCAATGGCTGGAATCAAGAGGTGGGAGTTGGAACGCAAAATAACTAGATTAAGTAGACCCAGAATGAGATGTTACATATGTATTAGAATGAATATGTCGGTCAGAAATAACTGTATAAGATTAGCAATGTATAAATAGTATGGATGTCATTTGTATTTCACTTGGGTGTGTATGGCGGAGGAAATGCCAGAATGTTTATTGATATACACCATCTTGGCACTAACTAGTAGAAAGGCAGTACTGAAAGTTTCCCGGCTTTCCACATCACTATAACTAGAATTTTCTCAATTTCCCAAAACATTGTCGAACTGGGATGTGGAACGGTTGCCTGGCAACTTCGCTCCTCCTTCCTCTGGCCAGGCAGCCATGGGAACGCAACTGACTCATCGTCCAGCTATGTTGCTTTAGCTGGAATTCCATCCACCTCAGCTCTACCCCCTTTCAGCTCCCAAGTGTGTCAAACTGAATTCATATGAATAACCCAGATATAACCCAATCCACCATCTAACCAGATTCAAGCTTGACACCTGTATGATGTAGATTAAAAAAGACAGGTGGAGTTTCATTTCCATCATCATCAATTTAACTTTTTTGATCATCCTGTGATGACTGAGGTGGTGGATTCCCTGGAGGGAAGAGTGCACAGGAATAAGAGGCACTCAGCCCAGATATTCTGTGTGAGAGAAAGAGGGTGAAGACAGCCACTCCCCAATAGTTCACACAGTATATTGTACATGCAGATAGTAGAGTCCTCAGTCTGAACTCAGCTTGGGAAGAATCACCCCGTGTCATTCTTGGTTTGGGACCTGATACCAAGACAGCTTTTGGACATTTGGTTCACTAGTTGCACCCCTTCCTGGTCAATCATCCCAGATAGCCACTCATAGCCTTGTGACCTCATGAGTTGACTGTTGCAATGTGTTATACCTGGGACTGCTCTTGAAGACCACCCAGAAGCTTTGGTTGGTCCAGAATGCAGTGGCACAAGCAGTGGTGGCTTGCTTTGGCATGCCCGTGTAATACCTCTGTTCTGTGAACTCCACTGGTGGTCAGTGTGCTTCTGGGTGTGAGTCAAGTTATTACCTAAAAAGCCCTACATGGCATAGGGCACTGTAATGGAATGTAGTGAGGAGGTGGGTCCCCAGGAGGTGTATTAAGAGGCAACACAGTCTAGATATCATGTGTGAGAGAAAGAGGGAGAAGCCATTTCCTCCCTAATAGTTTCCACAGCATATTGTAGATGCAGATAGTATCCAAAACCAGATGCTCCTGTTTTAGGGAGATTTAACATTTGTAATCTATCAACCTTTAATCTATCATCCTGTAACCTATTAGCCTATCAATTGTAATCTATGTAACCTATCAGCCTATAATCTATCATCTGCTCTTTCTAAAAATGTGAAGCCAGTTTTCAGGGTACCTTCAAGTTAGACTTTTAGCACCTATCATACACTACATTCCACAAATTCCAGCTAAATTCAAGCAAAATCATTGAGTCCGTTTTGATGCTATGTTCTAGATTAAAAGAAAAAGTAACTGTGCCTGTTATTGGCACAAAAAGCCATAACAATAAAAGCATTTGCATTTCTACTCACTGCACACGGACCCCAACAATACACTCACCTTAGAATAAATTCAGCTTTAAAAACTCCATTTAACAGCAAGATGTTGGATTTATTTATTTATTTTGGTATGAAAACAAATATGCTGTATTTTCTATTGAAGTGGGCAGCCATACCAAACTCAATAAAATAAATAAATGAATAAAATATTTACCAACATTATCAGTGTTTTCCAGTGTTTTGATTTATTTTTTTCAAACATTTATGATTAGAGGTCAAAAGCAGCCATGGGCAAAAAGCTACCAATCTAATTGGATCTTTTTTGCAATAAATTAAAATACTCACCTTTCCTGCACATAAAAGTCTGTTCCTACTTAAAGGTAACAGGTAAAGGTTCACATTCATGCTAGTCATTTCTGGCTCTAGGGGGCGCTGCTCATCTCTGTTACAAATCTGAAGAGCCAGCGCTGTCCGAAGATGTCTCCATGGTCATGTGGCCGGCATGACTAAACGCCGAAGGCGCATGGAACGCTGTTACCTTCCCTCCAAAGGGGTCCCTATTTTGATACTTGCATTTTTACATGCTTTTGAACTGCTAGGTTGGCAGAAGCTGGGACAAGTCATGGGAGCTCACTCTGTGACACGGTGCTAGGGATTCCAACCGCAGAACGGCCGACCTTTCTGATCAACAAACTCAGCCTCTTAGCCACTGAGCCATCCCTCTCTGTTCCTCGTTAGCATTATGCAAATAAGAGAACAGAAGAATATTTTTTCAGGTATGCTCAACGGGGGCTGATTCATTCCTGGCACAATCCCAAAGTCCCTTATTCTGTCTTCAAACCCCAATGGCCAAAATGTATTGAGATACAGTATATATTACATCTTTTTAAAAAATTAAAAATTGCTGTTAAGGTGTACAATTGCTTTTAAGCTCTAAGTTAAACATGAATATCAAAAGCCATAGTCAACACACTATAAATCACTAAGTGGTACAATAAATGACATCTAGCTCCTGAGAGTCACTTGGTTGAGTTGGGCAGCTATAGAAATTGAATAGATAGATAGATGATAGGGATGATGATGATAGATTGATAGATGATGATAGATAGATGATAGATAGTTGACAGAGATGATGATAAAGGTAGATAGATAGTTAGATAATCCTACTGATTTAAGAAACTGTTTACATAGGGTGTAGTCCATACTTTTCAACACTAGGTGGGATTCGAGGACTATGCATTTTACATATACGGAATCTCTCTCTCTCTCTCTCTCATCTGAAAACTGATTCAGTTCAGAAGTATTTCTATACAACGCTGAGATTACACAATCCGCTCTGAAAGGGATTTTGAAACCTCAACAGCTCTTCTCAGTTATCTGTAGCTGCTTTTACATTCCCCTGAAGGTGAAATAAAACATCATCAGAAAATGCATATTTGGTAGAAAATATATATTGATAAAGCCAGGATTCACAATACTTTCAAGCGGGGTCCCTTGAATTAAAATCCACTTGACTCACAAACTGGGCAGGGCTAAATTTAAACTCTTGTTGATTAAAATATAAACAACATCAATGGACCATAACTAATCTAAACTTGCACTGGCACGAAGCTTGGCAAAGGGCTGTCACAAACTCTGCTGCAGATTCCCTGGCTCTCTGTTCTCGTTGATTGAATGTAGAGCGCCGGGCAACGATTGAGAGTTTAGGCTAAAAATGTTCCCTTAATTTTTCCTTGAGGTCTGCGTGGGCCAATGTTTCTACAATTGCCGGTGCTATCAAGTTTTCAGCAATATCAAACGTGGCCTGTCCACAGACACACACAGCAGGGTTGCCTCCTTCAGGCTGTCATCCGTGACCTGGTTATCCCAGAGATAGCTGTCTGCTCGGGAGATGTATGAGCTCCACTGTTCTGGGTGAGTAACATTGAACTCATTGAGTACCCTCTCAGTTTAGCCATTTTGAGAAGGCCCCTGTGGTGCTGGTTAATAGCAATAGCACTTAGACTTATATACCGCTTTATAGTGCTTTCTGGCCCTCTCTAAGCGGTTTACAGAGTCAGCATATTGCCCCCAACAATTTGGGTCCTCATTTTACCCGCCTCAGAAGGATGGAAGGCTGAGATGCCTGTCTCCTGTAGTTAGAGCTGGGCTCCAGTGTGTCCTACTGGCAGACAGGAAAGGGAGTGTGGTCCCACCAGAGTTACTTACCCAGTCTGACTCCCAATGATTCAGACTCTTGGTTAGTAGCAGCTCTCTTCTCTGCAGGATCCCACCTTCGTTGCCACTATTGTATAGTGGACTGTAGTAGGCAAGCAACAGGCAAGCACAGTTACACCAGCATTTATTGACTTCACTAGAACTGAGGAACTAAGCAGTCCTTGATTTTGGAGGGACCTGTTTAACAGAAGTCTGAATTTGATGAACTCAAATTATAAGGTCAATGCACCTATTTTTACCTTTATCTGAGGTCAACGTTGTGAAAAATCAGTGCTGAAAATAATGTAATGGAAGAGAGTATTCTAGCTTAGGGTTAAACTGAATTTGCTGGGTTTCTAGCAGGTGGAGACTGATGACATACTTGACCCCTCCCTCAGGCTCAGCCTGATCATCTCCTACAGCCACTTCTCCATTTATGTCTGGGTATTTGTGAATGTAAGCTGTGAGATTTCCAGAGCAATGTTGCCACCGCTTTTGCCCCACCTTGGTATGTTTCTTCTTTGCACATAAAAATATTCTCCAACACAGGCAGAATATTGTTATTATTCTGCTGCAGATGTAGAACATTGTAATTAGGGCAAGGGATTGTGGACACAATGAACAGTTTATTGTTAGCATTATCTTAGCAGGAGAGCCCTTGTGCACCAGGAGATGGCTTTTTCTAGCTTTCAAATATTATTTTCAATATTATTATATTCTCCTCCAGAGAAGAAAATACTGTACAACAAAGTCATAACCTGAATTAGTTGGCAATCCAGCTGGATGTTTCTGACACAATCTTAAACCCTTAGGCTTACTGGCAGAGTGACCTTTTATTTTTAATTTCTTCACGCCATCAAGATTGGAATCAGTCTTCTTTTCAAAAGGTTTTGGGTAAGCTGGAGGCTAATGAAAAAAGAATGACATCGACTGAAGTCCAGCAGGCAGAGAGAAGCATAAACATCTCACGTAGATGATATCAGAAGATCCAGAGGAATGCAAAACTTCAAGGTATCAAGGGCCCCTTCATAGTCCCTGAGCAGGCAGGACCAAAACTTCTGATCCTGTATATAAGATTATATAAGTACAATAGAACCGTAGAGATGAAATAATTTAAGGATATACACTGCTCAAAAAAATAAAGGGAACACTTAAACAACACAATGGAACTCCAAGTCAATCACACTTCTGTGAAATCAAACTGTCCACTTAGGTAGCAACACTGATTGACAATCAATTTCACATGCTGTTGTGCAAATGGAATAGACAACAGGTGGACAGCATAGGCAGTTAGCAAGACATCCCCAATAAAAGAGTGGTTCTGCAGGTGGTGACCACAGACCACTTCTCAGGTCCGATGCTTTCTGGCTGATGGTTTGGTCACTTTTGAATGCTGACGGTGCTTTCACTCTAGTGGTAGCATGAGACGGAGTCTACAACCCGCACAAGTGGCTCAGGGAGTGCAGCTCATCCAGGATGGCACATCAGTGTGAGCTGTGGCAAGAAGGTTTGCTGTGTCTGTCAATGTAGTGTCCAGAGCATGGAGGCGCTACCAGGAGACAGGCCAGTACATCAGGAGACGTGGAAAAGGCCATAGGAGGGCAACAACCCAGCATCAGGACCATTACCTCCACCTTTGTGCAAGGAGAGACAGGAGGAGCACTGCCAGAGCCCTGCAAATGACCTCCAGCAGGCCACAATGTGCATGTGGCTGCTCAAACGGTCAGAAACAGACTCCATGAGGGTGGTATGAGGACCTGACGTCCACAGGTGGGGGTTGTGCTTACAGCCCAACACCATGCAGGACCTTTGGCATTTGCCAGAGAACACCAAGATTGGCAAATTCACCACTGGCGCCCTGTGCTCTTCACAGATGAAAGCAGGTTCACACTGAGCACATGTGACAGACATGACAGGGTCTGGAGACACCGTGGAGAACGTTCTGCTGCCTGCAACATCCTCCAGCCTGACCGGTTTGACAGTGAGTCAGTAATGGGTGGGGTGGCATTTCTTTAGGGGGACGAACAGCCTTCCATGTGCTCACCAGAGGTAGCCTGACTGCCATTAGGTACCAAGATGAGATCCTCAGACCCCATGTGAGACCATATGCTGGTGCGGTTGCCCCTGGGTTCCTCCTAATGCAAGACAATGCTAGACCTCATGTGGCTGGAGTGTGTCAGCAATTCCTGCAAGACGAAGGCATTGATGCTATGGACTGGCCTGCCCGTTCCCCCGACCTGAATCCAATTGAGCATCATGTCTCTCTCCATCCACCAACTCCACATTGCACCACAGACTGTCCAGGAGTTGGGGGATGCTTTAGTCCAGGTGTGGGAGGAAATCCCTCAGGAGACCATCCGCTACCTCATCAGGAGCATGCTTTCTCTCTCTCTCTCTCTCTCTCTCTCTCTCTCTCTCTCTCCCACACACACACACACACATGCCTCATCAAAATTCTGGACAGAGTACAACTTATTATTAATTTAAAAGCATTTAAAACCATTTTATATTTTGTAGTTCCAAAGTATTATAGAAATGCCTCCATGAGGATTGAACTTCTGGAGACTGCAAATGGAGTGCTGGAGGTCATTGCTGGCTCTGCAGAGTCCAATGTTAATACCAGAGTGTCCAGTGTTGGTACAATGGCACAAATAACTTTTTAACAATGTCCATAAAACTGTTACTGTAGTGATCACAGTAATTAATATCAGTGATGGATTTTCTTTTTGGGACAGAATCCACTGTCTGGACCTGCCAAATGGGAGATGATTATTGTTTTTTTACATGTTTTTGACAATGCAAGCTGATTCTTTCTTTTTATAATTTCCTGCAGCATTCATTGTAACACAAAATTCTTTGTGTTTCCTTGAAGCAGCAAAAGGAAATGGCTCGTAAAGCAGAGCTTGCCAGGAGCAGAGGAAGCTTCTTGGAAAGCTGTGTCAAAGAGCAAAAGAAACCAGAATATTATCCAAAAATGATCAAGAGAAAGTCAAACCCATCTAGAACAGTTTGTACAGATGAAAGAAGGGAAGGAAGAAAAAAAAACTTGTTAGGGAACTCAAGACTGCTGGCAAAGAGAGGGACATGTCATTCTTCGTTCCTCCCTCAGCTCTCCTGTCATCAAGGATGTTCTCTGATCTCCCATCTCCACTGTCCAAGTGTCGGAAAGAACGCTGGGGCTCAAATGAGGGTCACAGTGAGAGGCTCATTAGATGCTTCACAAAAGATTTTTTGCAGCTGGAACTAAAGTTTCTGACAATCAAGTGGCTTCAAGAATTGAATTTTGGTAGAGACAGAATGATGCCCAGGGAAAATACAAGACAATACAGGTAGTCCTTGACTTATAACAGTTCATTTAGTGAGCATCCAAGTTACAACAGCACTTACCATAAGTTATTTTTCACACTTATGACCATTGCAGCACCCCCTTGGTCATGTGATCAAAATTCAGATGCTTGGCAACTTTGTGATGGTTGCAGTGTCCCAGGAACATGTGATCAATTTTTGCAACCTTCTGACAAGCAAAGCTATTGGGGAAGCCAAATTCACTTAACGGCCATGTTACCAACTTAACAATTGCAATGATTCACACAGCAACTGTGACAAGAAAGGAAGTAAAATGGGGCAAAACTCACTTAACAAACATTTCACAATTTTGAACTCAATTGTGGTTATAAGTCAAGGACTACTTGTACTTGTACAAGGGAGGCCAATCCTATCTGGAAGAAGCTTTCACCACTTTTGGGGTTGTGGGGCAGAGTGAGGAAAGCAAAGGACACTATCTCTAGTTTTTATTTCCTACAACCTCACAAAACATCAACATAAGATTTTGCATCTTGCTTTTTAAACAGGGATTTCAGAAGCAACTGTGAGATGTTTTTCTGTGGTTTCTTCCCCAAACCCCAAAAACTTTAACCTTAGATTGCCTACTGTTGACCTCACCCTTTCCTAAGGGCTCTGTAGGGGGTGTGCATAAGCGCACCAATTGTGCCTACCATCCCTGTCCTATTGTTTCTTTTTATTTTTTTATACGTATCCATCTCATGTATTCATAACTATGTGTTAGGCATCCAGAAATTGTCCATGGTAATCAATCACTCTGAGACAAGTATAATCTCCAATTGATTTTTTAGAACATCTCTGGTATGTCTATGGAATTTCCCAAACTGAAAGTCATTTTCAGCCCATTTCACAAAATCCACCTTCTCTCCTCCCACTTCTTATACTTCATTAATCACGAGACCCAATTAACTGCAGCTAGAATTTTTTAATGTGACAGAGGAAAAAACCTTGAACTTTCCAACTCCTCCACCCGCTTTCATTCCTTAACATTCTTGGCAGCTGAATCTCAGAGCTGACACTGTGTTTATACTTATACTTGTTATCTTGTAAGGGATTGACAAATCAAATAAATAAATAAATGAATGTTGGCTTTTCTTACAGAACTGAAGCTGATATGATTAAGCAACTTGACAGAGCATTAAATCCTCCCCATATTGTCTGTTTTCAGTTCACATACATTTCTTCTGCAGCTTAAGAAACCAGAATTGTTTCCTGGTCAGTATGGGTGGACTTCAACCTTAACGCCTGGAATTGTGGATGCTCCATCACTGGAGATTTTAAAGAAGAGATTGAAGAGCCATTTGATTGGAATGGTAAATTGTCTCCCGCTTCAGCAGGGAGTTGGACTAGAAGACTTCCAAGCTTCCTTCCAACTCTGTTATTCTGTTATTCTGCAAGGCTTAAAGCACCCACTCTTTAGAAAATCCCAACTCCAAAATTTGTGCACAGTCTGTATCTATTCAAGGGGAATCTGAGACTACAAAGAGATATTTGCAACCACCATTCCTTCTAGGCCAGATGTTTTGCACCTCTGGATTAAACCATTAGCTCTATCAGTCACTTATCTGAATAATTGCACAAAGAAGGCTGAGCTGGATGCCCTTCCTATTGATTATGCAGCGTTCACAGCAGATATTTTCTCTTTGTGCCCTGATAGAGAAATATCTCTCACTGCCTAGAATTGAATTCTCAACCTTTCGAGTGGGAGGCGAGAATCTTCACCTTTAACCCACTGTGCTGGTTGTCCAAACCCTCTTTATAATGATTTTTAAAAGATAATGGTAGGGAAAATGGTATAGTTATAAATCCAAATGCGAAGGGACTGAATAGAAGATTTATTTATTTATGCGTTTGCTCAATTCATATAGCCACCCAACTTTCCTTTTGTGTCGCAAGGCAGCTTATGATAAAAGACAGTTGGTGGTTTACAATATATTAGGGTTGCTGTCCTTGGTTATTGAACCTAGTCCTGAATTCATTGACTCTATATAGCAGCTGCCCAGGATCCTGTACTAAGGGCTCCATGGTTTAACTTTATTTCCATCTTCTCATAGGATCATTTGGATGTTAGGAGGCTCTACTCAACCACAAAAAAATTCAAAGGCTTCCTTCAATTTTTTGAGCCTTGACTTTAGTTTAACTTGTTCTATTTTCCTACTATACGCATCTATTCTTGCCTTAAATACCTATGACACTTAAAATATTTATAAGAAGGTATAATTTCATCCTTTGTAGTAGAGAATAGAGAAGATACATGGGTAATCAACAACACCTTTAACAAAATAAATACACAAAGAAGAAAACAACAATAATCTACCCTACCTGGATATTGTGATCTGCAGAGGAAACAATGGTAGACTGCAAACCTAGGTTTATTGAGAAACAATCCACATTAAGTGGTATTTCTGGCAAATCAACAACCCAAAGTTCCCACAAAATGATGTTTATGAGCACATTAATCACATAAACACATTATAATAAACCAGAAGTCCAAAAAGAGGAAATAGACTACATATACAATTTTGTCCAATACAACAAATCTCACACAACTTCATGTAAAAAGTGCATAGATGCATAACTTATCACAATACAAACATCACAGCCCTTGAAAAGGATCACTCTTCCAATAATAAAAAAGATATCTGAGACTAGTAAAATTCCTTTTGGTATCACAGTAGCACACAAAGCAACAAAATTGCTGCAGAACATTCTAAGCCAACCTAAAGACCAAATAATCAAAGGAGTCAACAATTAAGGATTGTGACAGCCAGTAGGTATGGCAGAGAGGTGATGCCAATTCCTTAGTCTCTCAATACATAAACAAATCCAACCACTATTTCTATTGGGATATTACTGACATTTTAAATCAAACCAAATCTAAAAATTACTAGGGAGTTTCTGGAAGCTTGGTATTCTGACTAATCAGCCATCAGTAGGCACAGAGAGATAAGAGTCATCAGCAGTAGATATAAAAGTCTACATTATTGTATATTTTTATTGTTATTTTCCCCCCTAAGAGTTTTCAGTTTGTTTTTTCATTTGAATTGTACAGCTTATATTTATTTAATATACATTAAAAGTGAAAATAATTCTGAAGTGATTTACCTTGGTCTGAATTTTTTACATCTAAAAATGATACTTTTATAGGAAATGTGTAGACTTTTTATATCCACTGTAAACTACTAAAGTTCTGTTTTCTGTCAATCAGATTAGAATAGAATAAAATGGGGAAGCCATCAGGAAAATGGAAGTCACCCCACTCCTAATGCATTATACTACAACAATGTTTGAATCAAGCTACCTCAAATCTGCTAAATTAAATAATTGTCAGGATTCCAGCAGTGTCCCTAATTAAATCATGAGCTTCAAGCCAAGCTTCAAAACTTACGAGAGATTTATTAGGAGCTAACATGACGGTATGACCTATGTGTAGCCAATTCTGAGACATGTAATTCACTGTCACCCTTAACCCTGGTTTTCCCCCACCCCTCTAGGTGTATCATAATTCATATTCTCCAATGAAACATGTCCATAGCCAAGAGTAATCAATCATGTTCTCCAATTAGAGATTTGCATGGTGGAAACTCCAGTCGGTTAGTTATAATCTTTGCAAGATATGAATGGAATGCACTTTCAATTCCAAACTGTTGCATTGCTCTTTCAAATTCTTTCTCCCACCCTTTCTGTTGGCAACTATAAAACAGGCATTGAAAATGTTTTATGAGTTGACATTAATATTTTTAAAATCATGGAACCATTACTCCTGTGAAGTTGTTTTTTTTACAATGTTCTGGCTGTTGCAGTGTCCCCACAATCAAGTGTATCTATACCCAGCTGAGATGATGGCAGGACCACCCAGCATTGGGATAAGAAAAATGGTCCATATAATTATGCTGAAAAGAAGGGGTGAAAGCAAAGCAATACAATATGACTCAGGAAAACATAATGTCCATTCTGCTCGCAACAGGTATGTTATCTTTCTCAGTTAGGAAAGGATGACCCAACAGCTCATAGATTATCTGGTAATAAGAAATTGCAACTAAAAGGAAGGAAACAAAGAGCCCAAATCACATCCTCCCTAGCAACAGATAAAGAAGAAAAACTACCAGATAGTTCATCAAGGAAGAAACCATACCTCAGTCAAGGACCATTAAGAAAGAAATCATATGCCAAGATGGCAGGATACCCTCTATCAACAATTATCCAGCTTTACTCTCTCATGCACTGATGCTGATACCTTGCATGGTAACAAACTGTCTGCATGAAAATAACCAAGCTCAGAGAACACCGGGAACCCCACCATTTGAACTTGAGCTCTATATACAGTATTCTATACTGTAGGGATATTGTTATGTCCTGAGAACTCTAGGAGTTCTCACTCAGGTCCACTCACT
>NW_020769328.1:15526432-15548934 GCF_900518735.1 Pseudonaja textilis | reverse complement strand
TGTTGCACTCATGCTCTGGTTCAGCCTCTCATTGCTCAAACTTAACAGATATGTACAGGGGTCATATCTGGGTCCTTTTGCACACAGCCCATGTATTTCCTCGTGGAAGTGGCCCTTTTCACTCTTCTCATTTGCTCTCATTTGCTTCTCCATTATTTTCTTCTGAGGTTGGAGACAGGAGCAAGAAGATACAAGAGCAATTGAAGCAGATGCCGCCATCTACATACTTTCCAACTCACACTCTGTTGGATAAGGGAGAAGCTCTATCCCAGCTTTTTCCTCCAAGCTTTTAAGATGCTTTTATTTATAACCCTTTTTTCTATAAGTCTTTGGAGATTCTCAATCATCCAAGTCATGGTTGTCCCAAAGGTGCTTTTTCAAAAGACAATTGGACTTTGCTTTTCCTTGAAGGCATTTTGCTTCTCATCTAAGAAGCTTCTTCAGTTCTGACTGTTCTGACTGAAGAGTGAGAACTGAAGAAGCTTCTTGGAGGAGAATTGAAATGTCTTTAAGGAAAAAGAAAGTCCAGTTGTCTTTTGAAAAAAGCACCTTTGGGACAACCTTGTTTCTATAGCTAAATCTTAACTGTGTGATTAAAATTCTAATCCCATCCTACCTCTATATCTTCCTCCTTTACTTCCTTCTCAAAGTTGATTTAGATTGTATTCTGGTTAGGTGCAGGGATTCTGATTATATTAATGGCAGGAGTTCAAAGTGTTACTGGATTGTGATCATTAGCTTGCCAGTGAATATATTAAATGCAAAACACCATTTTTAAAAGGGCATTGGATGGGGGAGAAAGCAATTTCATTTATTTTCTTTTTCATCATCAGTCTAACAGGGCATTCAGTAATGAACAACCTTCTCCATCTCCCATCCTTTCTTTACTCCCTATCTACTTTTAAGTAAATTTTAAATTTTGTCTCCCTGAACTCATTTTATACTGTAAATATACACATATTTTCTAAGCAGTAAGTCTTGCTGAATTCAGTAACAGACCTGAGGAAATTGCGTGGGTTGTTGGACTGAATTGCTTCTCACAAAAAAAAATTCTGGGTCAAGGGATCACAATATTACAAGTGTCTGATTGGCTGAGACATTCTGAGGTGACATTTTACTCACAGTTTATATAAATTTTCACAGTCAAACTAACATATGCTTATATGTTTATCAGTTATTAATCATCCATTACTAAACTATTTATTCCATCATTTTATACGAGATATTCCAAATTTTGTTTTAAAATTTATATTATACTTTCATCCAATGGTTATATATGTCTATATTATATTTTATATCAATCTATTAAACTTCTATTACAAAATTATTTAATCCATTACATTACCATGTCTTTTTGTCCAACCATTGATAAAACAAATCCCCTATCATATAAAATTGTTTCTTGTTCTCTAATTTCAAATGTCAATTTACTCATTTCAGCACAGTCCATAATTTTCTTAATAACTTCCTCCTACATAGGCATTTTTTCATTTTTCCAATTCTTAGCAAATACAATTCTAGCCACTGTTAAAACATTTACAATCAAATATTTCAGCTCTTTATTGTATATTTCTGGTATAATTCCCAATAAAAAGATCTCTGGTTTAAAGTCTATGTGTTGTTTTATCATTTTTTCCAACCATGTGTGGATTTTAGTCCAATATCTTTTTGCGTCCAAGCATGTCCATCACATATGGTAATATGAACCAGGTATCTGATGACATTTCCAACATGTATCCGATTTGTTCTTAAACATTCTCACGATTCTCGTCATGAGTAGATGCCACCTGTAAAACATCATACAAATTTTCTTTATATGCAGTTGACATTGTCATTTTATAATTTTGAGACCACAATTTTTGCCATTTCTCTAAATCACTCCCATATCCAAAAATTTTCCCCCAAGCAATCATCGTTACTTTAACTTGTTCTTCTCTCAATTTAAATTCTAATAAAATGTCCATACAGTTTTTTAATTACCTTTTCATCAGTACCCATCAAAATTTTATCTAAATCAGTCAACTTATCATAAATACCTTCTGTTTTGAAATCTTTATCAAATCTAGATTGTATTTGCAAATATGAAAACCAATTCATTTTTACACCTTGTTCTTCCAACGCTTGCATAGATTTAAGTTCACCCTTTGCATTCAATATCTCATCATATCTAACTGTTTGTTCCTTTTTATATATTACTGGATAGGAAAAGGCTTCAATGGTAGATATCCATAATGAAATTTTTAAGTAATATTGTCTTTCTGTCTTCTCCCAGTTCAAAAACAGTGCCTCTTGAATGTAATGTCTTTTAAAATACCCCTTTATTTTAGTTCCCTTATACCAGGGGAAAGCATGCCATCCTAGCAGCAAGTCATGCCCTTCTAAAGTCAATAGTCTACTGTTCCTTAATGTTATCCATTCCTTTACCCACATCAAATTTGTCCCTGCTAATATAACTCCCAATTGGGCAAGGCAAACCCTCCTCTTATTCTTGCATCCTGTAACAGTTTAAGTTTTATTCTTGCTTTCTTACCCTGCCAAATAAATTTCAGCACAATTCTATTTAAAACTTAAAAAAAACTTTTCCCTAGTCAGATTGGAATTGTCTGGAATAGATATAAAATTCTAGGCAATATATTCATCTTAATTTTAGATATTCTCCCAATCAATGATAGTTGTAAATTTTCCCATTTTGTCAAATCTGTCGCAATCTGCTATTTGAGTTTAAGATAATTGTCCTCTTTCAGTGTGCTACATCTTGGTGTAATGTATATCCCTAAATACTTAACCTTATTTATGACCTGTATTTCTAAAACTTCTTCCAACTCTTTCTTTCGTCTTGCTAACATATTCTTTGTTAATATCTTTGTTTTATCTTTATTTTCAAACCTTCTACTTTTCCATATTCTTCTATCTTTCTTTTTGATTTTCATTCCATTTATTTCTTTTTCTTCTGTAATATTCCTATTCAAAACTTCCAATGTTAACACAAACAGCAGAGGCAACAGTGGGTAACCTTGTCTTGTCCCTTTTCTTATATCTATAGATTCTGTTAATTCTTCATTTACCTTTGCAGTTTGTTCATAGTATATCGTTTCAACAGCTTCGATACATTTTTTACTAAAGCCCATTTGTATCGATTCCAGCAAGATGAATCACCAACTCACATTGTCAAAGGCTTTTTGTGCATCAGGGCCATTTGCTTTTCTGGATGTGCCTCATGGTATTCCAAAGTGTCCAGAATTATTCTCACATTGTCTTTAATTTGTCTCTTTGGCAGGAATCCATTTTGTTCAACATGGATAAAATTATTTAAATATCTTTTCAGTCTTTCTGCCAAAATTGAAACAAAGATTTTATAATCTGAATTTAGTAGGGATGTAGGTCTATAATTTTTAACTTGCTGCAGGTCTGTATCCTCCTTTGGTATAAGTGTAATATATGCTTCTGACCATGTTTTGGGTATTCTTTTCTTTAACATAACTTCATTCATATCTTCTAATAGGTGAAGATTCGATATTTCCTGAAAGGTCTTGTAAAATTCCGCTGGCAATCCATCTGGACCTGGTGTTTTTCCAACATTCTGTTTTTTAAAAGCTTCTGCTAATTCCATCATTGTTATGATCCCTTCTAGCATTGTTTCAATATCTTTGGATATCTGAAGCAAATTCGCTTTCTGTAAATATTGCTTAACTTTTCCTTCTTGAATATTCTCTTGAAAATACAGTTTTCCATAGTAATCTTGTATAATTTTTTTCTTCTCATTTCCATAGCAAACATGTCCTTCTTCATTTATTAATTGACTAATCCTTCTTGATTCTCTTTCCTTTCTCAATTTATAGGCTAGCCATCTGACTGGTTTGTTTGCATCTTCAAAGTAATTCTGTTTAGCATTTTTAATTTTTTGTGCTAATTTCTCTTTTTCCATTAGTCCCATTTTATGTTTAATTATATCCATTTTATTTTTAATGTCTTTTTTGCAGGGACTTTTGTAATTCTTTTTTCCAGTCTTTTATAGTCATCTTCCAATGATTTAAAAGTCTTTTTCTGCTTTATATTTCTTTTCCTTGTATAGTCTATTATCAAATCTCATGTAGGCTTTCATCATGTCGCAGAGATTCTGTAAAGATGTATCCTCTTTTCTATTTTATTTAAAAAAGAAAACCAGTTCTTTTTCTATTTTCTGTTTAAAGTCTTTTTCTTTTAGTATCGTATTATTTAAAGTCCATCTAGAGCTCCTCTTATGTCCTTTCCAGATAACTGTCATTGGGTTGTGGTCTGCCCAAGTGCTTGTTTCTATTTCAATTTCTCGTATGTTGGTAAGTAATTCTGATGATATCCATATCTAGACCATGATGCATGTCTGTTTGAGTAAAAAGTATATTTCTTGCTTTCCACATTTCTCTCTCTCCATGCATCTTTTAAGTTTAATACTTCTATCATTCAAAAGAAAGATTTTGGTAATATCTTTCTAGCTTTCTTTGTTGATTTCTGTATTTTATAATCCAACCAATCATTAATTATTCCATTAAGGTCTCCCATCATACAAATATTAACATAGTCCAATTCAGTTATTTTCAAATGTAATTTCCTGTAGAATTCTTCTTGGTTATTATTTGGAGCATAGATTGCAATTAAAAGTGTTTTAACATTTTTGTCCATTATTTCCACCATCAAAATCCTTCCATCATCATCTGTATAAATTAGTTCTGCCAAAATTGTATCTCTAATATATAAGACCACGCCTCTTTTTTTAGATTGTGTCAACGATGTGAAATAATTTCCCTAGATTTTTTTGTTTCAATATATATTCATGTTGCTTTTTAATATGTACTTCTTGTAAACAAAGTATATCAAATTTTAATTTCTCTAATTTATGAAATACTTTCTTTCTTTTAGTAGCCAAATTAAGTCCATTTATGTTAATCATAATCAATTTTCTTTCATCCATGTTAAGCTTTATAAGGGGGTTTTATTGCTCTAATAGATCTTAATTCTCGTTGCTCTCTGGGTACACCACCTACTGCACCTTCTTCTTTTTCTTTTTCAATTATTGCTATATGCTCCTCTTGAAATTCAATTAGTGACTCTTCTTTTCTTGCTTCTTCCTCCTTTCCTCTAAAATATTCTAAGTAGAATAGCTCAGTTTTTTTGACTGTGTCAATTCTGTGTCTTTGTTCCTGCCAAGTGAACAAGAGGCCTTCTGGCATCAACCATCTGTAGTTTATTCCTGTTTTAAGTAACTCTTTAGTCAAAAATAGATATTCTCTTCTCATCTCTCTTACTCTTCTTGGTACCTGTTTCAGCACCACAATTTCTTTGTCTTTATACTTTAATGTTTTCTCTCTTGCCACCTGCAGTATCTGTGTTTTGATAATCTTCTTAGTAAATCTGATGTGGACTTCTCTTGGTAACCTGTTTCTCACTGCATATCTTGTATAGACATGGAACACTTCATCCATCCCATCCATCATCTTCTCTTTGGTTATCTCTAACACTTCTGCCAGTATTTCTATCATTATTTCAACAAGGTTTTCACCTTTTCCTTCTTCCACATTTTGAAATCTCGGATAAAATTCTCATCTATCAATTTCCCATCCTAATGGTTCATTCCTGCCCTTCTCAACATCACTCAATTGAGTATCAATATCTCCAATTTTCTTATCTCTTTGTGTTGTGACTAGGAGGTTTGAGCCTGCTATGTCAGAAGACACAGGCTTGAGTGATGTGGAAGATTTGGCATTGGGATTTGAGTGTGCTTTGATAGGAGATACAGACGTGAGCCAAGAGGAAGAAGAAGATAGGGCATTGGGGTTTGAACCTGCTTTGCTGGAAGTTTTGGAATCCTCATCCTCTCCAGGACCTTCCTCATTAGTTATACCTCAGGTGTCGGCAGATAAGCAGGAGAACGTGCCGGAGTCCTTGGATGAAGATCAAACCGAAGAATGTTGGTTTGATGCAAGGAACAGACGTAAGCAGAAACGTCAAGCACAAACTGGAAGGAGACGTCGAATCAGGGACTGAGGAAAGAGACTGACACGTCCCTCAGGGAATATAAGGAGGCGTGTTAGCTTTGAATCCCTGTTTGGGTCAAACTTGTTAATTTGCTTCTGCAGTTTAGACAAAGTATTCTGTTTGCCGTTTGTCTCTGATTTATAGTTCTGCTCGTTATCAGAATTTGCAGACAGCTTCTGGGAAATCTGCCAACGACGAATTCAGCCAAAGGAAAGTTAACTCTGTTGTTCCTGATATTGTCTGTTCGTGTTTTTTCCTTTGGACATTTGGACTTTCACCTCGTGGCCACAGGTGAGACAGAACATTGTATATCTTCTTCTTCAATTTTTTGAATCTGTCTTCATATTTCATCATCTGTTGAATATTTCCTACTTTCTCATCTGTCTTTTCAGTCCTTTGCTCAATATTCTCTATTCTCTTTTCAATCTTCTGAATTCCTTGCATAATCATCTGCAATGTCACTTCCTTCTCTTTCTCCTGTTGTAACATTGTCTGTATAGATCGCTGTCCTCCAGATGGTGAAGAGGTTGGTATTGAGGAAGCTGGGGCTGTTGTCTTTCTGCTCATCTTATGGTACTTATCTATAAAGAAAGAGAGATAAAAAAGAAAAAAGAAAAAAAGTGAAGGCAGGCAATTGCCACTCCCCAAAAAAGGTAAAAAAATCTCCAGGCACTTGTATACCTTAATCCAATTAGTTGCAATAATATGCAAGAGAGAGAGAGAGAGAGAGAGATGGGAAAAGGGACAAAAAAGATTTTTCTTTTGGAGAAAAAGAGGGTAGGGGAAAGGAAAAATAAAAAATAATAGTCTATGTATTTCTCTTAATGAAAAGAAAAAAAGAGAGCAAAATAAAAAATTTACATTCTAGTTCCTGGGTTGAAAGGTTGAAATCCAAATTAAAAAACCCAACTAGAGGGGAAGTAGAAAAGAAGGTAAAAAGTAACAAACAATTCTAATGTAAAGCAAACCTCTGCCGCTAAATATCCAAGGGTCTTTAATAAATCAGCTCAAAGTATTCAGTTCCAGTGTTTTCAAGGTCACTTCAATCTTCTTTCTTTCAATTTCAACTCCAGACTCCAGCTATCTATAATTTCACAGATGAGCACCTGCATAAACAATCTGCCATGCTCATCCCACTATCTTTTCCAGTGCAAAGTTCAGAATCCTTGAGTATAACACAAATACATAAACAAGTAAAAGAAAAAAGAAAACAATATATCGCAGCCTCTAAATGGCAGTGCTACTTATTTTCCTTCACTTTAACTTCCCCCTCATATATACAAAGCCAGGAACATAAAAAAAAAAAAAGAAAAATCTTCTCTTTTAAAAAGAAGTAAATCTCAAACCAGAAAGAAGAGTCTTAATCAAAACAAACTTTCAAGAGAATTGTTAAAAAAATAAAAACAAGAATAGGAAATTTAAAAAAGACCAGTCCAGTTTAAAATTAAGAAGCTTTGTCAGATTCAAAGTTCCAATAAAAAGGGGGAAAAAACCTTTCACTTTAACTAGCTTAATCTTGCAGGTTAAACTCTTTTCTCTTCACTTTTAATTCCACTTTAGGTCTTTCAGGGTCTTTCTCTTCAAGAAACAATAAGTTCATCTCACCAAACTGACACACTTTCTTTCAATCTCTTCTGTTCCGGAGCTGTCCCAGCTTTAGCAGCTTGAATGGCTGCCTCTCCACCACCGGCAAAAGGGGATTTTCCTGGATCGACCAGGGACTTTGTGATGTGCCTGGGATCAGCAGGATGTGCCCTTATCAATCACCGTCTCTACAGGATGGTTTAGGTCTGTTGGGACCGTGCAGCAGCAGAGATATCGACGGCGATCTTGGAGGATCAAGATATGTCGTACCGCTGTAACGCCAGCTCTGCTCTCCAAGACTTGGTGACTTTTCAATTCCCAGAATTCCCTTGCCAGTTATGCTGTCTGGGGAATCCTGGGAATTGAAGTCCACAGGTCTTAAAGTTGCCAAACCTGCACACCCCTGATTTAGGGGATCTGATCAAATCCTTGTAGACTTTTGAAAGACTTTGGTGGGTACTGTGTCCAATCAACAAAGTTATTAGCCAATCTCATACACATTTTGTACTCTGACAATAAGGTCAATGCTGGCATACTATTTATTGCTAACTATGTTAACCTATGGGCAAGGGCGGGGGAACCACATTTCTTGTGAATGAGTTCAGGAACATCCAAAGGAATCTACGCAGAGAAATGTAAGTTCTCCATCACCTGCTATTTCTCCAACTTGAATATTTTTCCAAAGGCAATTCTTCACCTGTCCTGATCAATGAGCACAGAGCCTTGTTTGAAAAATCCATGAATTCTTTTCCTGGGGATGTTTCAGGCTTCATCCACCCATCCTACAGAAAAGTTTCCTAAGAAAGAACATTTAGGATCATAGCAGCAATGCTCAGATGGATCAAATATGATTGATTTCAGGGGGCATATTTTTTTTTCTAAATTGTGTTTTCTGTTCCAATTTCAGGGTTGTGACTGCTTCAACCATTTCAAAATCACCTTCCTAGTCGTGCTAGAGAATTTTATGGAAGAAGCTACCTTACAGCTGACCAAAATCTTAATGTTACTTATTTATGGCAAAATTTTGCTGCTTAGCAACACGGATATATTCTGAGGAAATCACAGTCAAGGGATGGAATGGTTATCTTCAGATGTGGTTTTGTTTACACACACAAGTTACAATACACTCTATTAGTTTTATTTATCATATCAGATTTCTGCTCAAATGACACCAGTAATGTTTTGATTTCATTTGATTCGATTCCCTGTGAATCAAACTCTTTCTAAATACACATTTATTGCAATTACACCAAGATTTACAGGCAAGATTTGCACTCCACTAAACCTCAAGGTATTTTAAAATAAGTTAAAGCAATAATGTACCCTACGTTCATTACGAAGGCAGTCCAAAGGCCCAGATACATGGTGGAACAAGAATCTTTTGGGACTGTCTTGAAGGGTAAAAAGTTAAGTACCTTTTTTTTAGGAAAAAGATCTTCTCAAGGACAAGGGCATTTGACCCTTCTCATTACTATATGAAAATGCACATATTAATCTAGTTCAGAAAAATCCATGCCTCATACTAAGTCATTGTAATACAGATAGTCCTTGACTTACAACCACAGTGAGGACAAGAACTTCAATTACTAAGCAAAACAGTTGTTAAGTAAGCCACATCCAATATTATGACCTTTTGTCATTGTTGTCAAGTGAATCCATGTGGCTCTTAAGTGAAGCATGTGACTGCTAAGCAAATCAGGTTTCTCTCACTGACTCTGCTTGTTGGAAGCTGGCTGGGTTACAAACAATGATCAAGTGACTGTAGGATGCTCAAACTATCATAAATCCATGCAGGTTGCCAAGGGCCCAAATTTTGACCATGTCACCACAAAAACTGCAATAGCCAGGAGCCTTTGGTGGCACAGTAGTTAGAATGCAGCACTGCAGGCTAACTCTGCCGACTGCCAGCAGTTCGATCCTGACCAACTTAAGGTTGACTCGACTCTTCCACCCTTCTGGGATTGGTAAAATGAGGACCCAGATTGTTGGGGGCAAGATGCAAAATATTGTAAACCACTCAAAGAGGACGGTAAAGCACTGTGAAGTGGTTTATAAATCTAAGTGCTATTGCTAACAATAATAAGTGAGAGGACCAATTGTAAGTCACTTTTTTCAGCAATGTCATAAATTTGAACAGTTACTAAATGAATGGCTATAAGCTGAGGACTACTGGTAATTCCTGACACCATCTCATACAGTATCTCTGCTCCACTCTCATTCCATTTTTCTTGCATGACTCACACCGTGCATTACGAAAGCCACTGCTGAGATGAAAGGTGTCCTTACCTAGCACTTTCTTCCTTCATTTCATTCTTTTGAAAACTCAAAGCCTTTAGAAATTGGCCTGAGCTAAGCAGTTGGCTAATTAACCTATTTGGAGAGAGATCTGGGGGAGGAGGGGTGACCGGTTCCTCTGTATCCCATTTGCTTCTTCAAATTAGCTCGCTCCTTAAAAGCATCTGCTCTCTCTACATCCACAATTCTATCTGGAGTGCACAGGTGGATTTTGCAGGATGGGATGCTGGCAGGTTTTGCTGAACTGAAATCAGCTCTGATGGGACTTCTGGCTGGCTGAATCCTGAAGTCACCCCAAAATAAAAGATTTTTCTTGAATTTATCTTGTTTATGTAGCCATCAGTACAAGGAAACAAGTCCCAAATAGTCTCAGAAAGCTTCTAAAGTCTAAACTAGTTTGAAGGAAGGGGCTGACCCTGGGGCATTTTATGATAAGGAAGACAATACCAATGACCATCGTCTCTTCTTCCTTTTCTTCTCACTCTTATTTTAACGGTGAGCAGCAGGGAGGCCAATAGAATAGAAGGAGCAGGAACCTTAGCACCCCAGCAGATAATGAGGATGAGATGAAGGCAGCTTGGAGGAACTAACATCCTGCATCAGAGAGAGATACAGGTGGCCTGCTCTAAGTGCCAGAGATACAACTGAAATGACAGAGGGGAAAAATAATCAGAAAATCTGTGCTGAAATCTGTCATTGCAGCCAGTGGAGGATACAAAATAGCTACCCATCTTGATTTAGGAAAAGAAGGATTTGTTCAAAAGTTTTTCAAAAGAGAACTTAGGTGACATCATTGTCTTTTTCCTCATCTTTCTTGTAAACCTTATCCAAGAAGTTCTATCTCCATTTGCTCTTTCCTTACCAAACTCTCTTGCAAGACAGAAAAACAGCAAGGGAGCAATTGGCCCAAAGACAAGGGATTGGGTTTTTTAAATTAAAAAATGGTGCAGATGACATGTGAGAATAACAGGTTTGATAACGTTCTATTCGCCTGGGAAACAGTAGACATCACCTTGATGAACTTAGCTGAGCTAGCTGGCCTATTCAATTCTTTAACGGATTAACAGTGTTGGAAAGGACCTTGTGGGTCATCTAGTCCAACCCCCCTGCCCAAGTAGGAGACCCTACACAATTTCTGACAAATGGCAGTCCAATCTCTTCTTGAAAGTCTCAAGTGATGAAGCTCTCACAACTTCCAAAGGAAGCTGTTCCATTGGTTGACTGTTCTCACTGTCAGAAAGTTTCTCCTTATTTCCAGGTTAAATCTCTCCTTGTTCAGTTTCCATCCATTATTCCTTGTCTGGCCTACAGGCACTTTGGAGAATAGCTTGACCCTTCCTCATTGTGGCAGCCCCTCAGATATTGGAAGACTGCTATCATATCTCCCCTGGTCTTTCTCTTCACTTGACTAGCCAAGCCCAGTTCCTGTAACTGTTCTTCATATGTTTTAGTCTCCAGTCCCCTAATCATCTTGGTTGCTCTTCTCTGCACTTTTTCTAGAATCTCAACATCTTTTTAGAGTATGGTGCAGAGGTAGTATTCAACAGGTTCTGACCAGTTCTGGAGGACTGGTAGCGGAAATTTTGAGTAGTTTGGAGAACCAGCAAATACCACCTCTGAACTGGTATTACAGTATCCTTCCCCTGCCATGCCCACCAAGTCACACCCACAGAACTGGTAATAAAAAAAATTGAATCCCACCACTGGTGTGATGACCAAAACTGGATGCAGTATTCTAGGCATGGTGTTACTAAGGCTTTATAGAGTGGTAGTAGTACCTCCCTTGATCTTGATTGTATCCCTCTGTTAATGCAACTTAGGATTGCATTGGCTTTTTTGGCTGCCGCTGCAGACTGCTGGCTCATATTTAGTTGGTTGTCCACTAAGACTCCAAGGTCCCCCTCACAATTACTGCTAAGCCTCGTTTCACCCAGACTATATGTGTACTTTTGGTTTTTCTTGCCTAAGTGTAGGACTTTACTTTTCTCTACATTGAATTTCATTTTGTTAGAATACGGGCTCAGTGTTCAAGTCTGTCCATCTGGATCTTGAGCCTATCTTCTAGGGTGGTCACCAACCAGTGGGCCACGGCCCATTGGTGGGCCATGAGAAAATTTTGGTGGGCTGCAGAGAAATCTCACCCCCAGAGCACCCCACTCCAAAGCAATTAATCCAGGCTGCGCAGAAACACAAGGCTGTGCTGCCCACATGGCCCGCGGGAACCCTCCCCGCCCACTCACTCCTTACCCAGCAAACTTGCCTGCTAAATTGCTATTTTTCCTTTTTCCGACCATCAGCTGTTCTGCTGTGCTGGGAGATTTAGATTAGCTAGGAAGCAGGAAATGGTTGGATTTCTTGTTTTCTAGCTAGTCTTTAGATCTTCGGCTCAGCACAGCCGAACCTCCCTTAGGACTGAAGTTTTGCTTGCAAGCAAATTCAGTGCAGACTCACAGCAAGCAAATTTGAAAGACTGAGCTAGCCGATGACAGATAGATAGGTCACTGAATGATTCTGTGAGCAACTCAATCTGCCTGCTTTGCCTGATTTTGGGTAAAAGTTGCTCTTTTTTAAAAATAAAAAATTCAATATTTACATGCATGGTGTGTTGTGAGTTAATTTTGTGAGTTTGCTTGCAACCAAATTTTATGTGACAGACTGAGCTAGCGATGGCAGATACATAGATCTCTGAATGAATCTGTGATTCTGTGAGCAACTCAATCTGCCTGCCTGCTTTGCCTGATTTTGGGTAAAAGTTGCTCTTTTTTAAATTAAAAAACCAATATTTACATGCATGATGTGTTGTGAGCTAATTTTGTGAGTTTCTTGCTAGCAAATTTTATGAGTTTGCTTGTAAGCAAATTTTATGTGACAGACTGAGCTAAGACAATGACAGATAGATAGATATCTGAATGAATCTGTGATTCTGTGAGCAACTCAATCTGCCTGCTTTGCTTGATTTTGGGTAAAAGTTGCTCTTTTTTATAAAAAAATCAATATTTACATAAATATTTATAATATTTACATACAAGCCATGCCCAGCCAGTCACATGACCACCAAGCCCTACCCACAAATTAGGCCATGCCCACAGAACCGGTTAGTGGTCCCTGGGATCTAAAATTATGAGTTTGGTGGTCCCTGAGGTCCAATAAGGTTGGCGACCCCTGTTCTAGGGATTAGCAATTCCTGCCAACTTAGTATCATCTGCAAATTTGGTGAGTTCCCCTTCTATTCCTTCTTCTAAGTTGTATATTGAAGAGTACTGGGCCTAACACAGAACCTTGTGGCACCAACTGCTTCCTTCCTTCCATGTAGACATAGATCCATTAAGGACTTACTCATTGAGTATGGTTTGTCAGCCAGTTACGAATCCATCTGGTGGGGATGCTATCTATCCCACTTTTTTCCAGCTTACAAAGAAGTGGGTTGTGGTCTGCTTTGCGAATGCCTTGCTGAAGTCTGTGTATATTATGTCCACAGTATTTCGCTGTTCTACTAATTCGGTCACTATATTGAAGAATGAAATAAGATTTGTTTGGAATGATCTGTTTTTAACAAACTCGTGCTGACTGCTAGTTATTGTTTTACTTGTTTCTAGATGTTGGCAGATCAGGTTTTTTATTTTCAGTATCTTCCCAGGTATTGATGTTAGGCTGAATGGCATGTAGTTTCCTGTGTCTGTTTCCCCCCCACCTTTTTTTTTATTTTTTGAAGATGGGAACCTCATCAGCTCTTTTCCAATCCTCTGGTAGTTCCCTAATGCTCCAGGATTTTTGAAAAATGGTGCAGTGGTTCTGAGATGGCCTCTGCCAGCTCCTTTAGAACTCTGGGATGTAATCCATCAGGTCCTGGTGATTTGTGTTCATCAAGATCAGACAGGTATTCTCTTACTTTTTTTTTTTTTTGCTTATATTAACTTTTATTTCTAGTCTGTCTTTTACAGTTATGTTTTTGGTAGGTTGGGCTATAGTTTCTTTTTCTGTGAGGACCAATGCAAAGAATGAATTAAGCAGCTCTCTGTTGCCTATTACTTCCTTGCCATTTTCTCTCTTGGACTGACTGCTTCCTTGATTTTTTTCTTGTTATTTATATGTTGGAAGAAACTTTTCTTATTATCTTTGACTTTTGTTGCAAGTCTTTGTTTGTTCTGAGCCTTTGCTATCCTGACTTCGTCTTTGCAGATTCTGGCTATCTGCTGATAATCTGCCTCAGTTGTGTGTCCCTCTGTCCATTTTTTGTACTTTTCCTTTTTGTCTTTCAATTTGCCAGAGAGATCTTTGTGCAGCCATGCTGGTTTCTTCTTGGAGTTTTTGTTTTTCTTTCTTAATGGTAGGCTTTTATGATTGTACTTTTCAGAGTTTCCCAAGATTCTAGAGTTGTTTTCCCCATAGGATTTTCATCTATGGAATCTTTCCCAAATTTTCTCCAAGTTTATTAAAATCTAAGACTCCGGTGTCATTATGTTCTATTGCTTATGTTCGTATTATGTTGAATTCTAGTATGACATGGTCACTCTCACCCAAGGTTCCTGCAGTTTCAACTCCCTCTATCACTTCTTCTCTGTTTGTAAGTATTAAGTCCAGTATGGCTGTCCCTCTAGTTCCCTCCTCTACCTTTTGGACAACAAAGTTGTCAGCTAGGTTGGTCATGAACCTGTTTGATTTCTCACCTGGTGCAGAATTAGTTTTCCAATTGATATCAGGATAATTGAAGTCCCACATTACTATTGTAGTGTATTTCCTACATATATTTGTTAGTTGGTTAGCAAAAAGGACATCTATTTTTTCTGCTTGATTGGGTGACCTATGGCAAAATCATTCTTTTTTTTCTTTTATATTGATCCACCTCATCCCAGAGCAATGATAATGCAAAAGCTTCACTTCCACCCCATTCCAGAGCAAACCCCATTCTCTCACTAACCTGCTTTCCAGCTCTATTCTCCTGCATGCAGGGCAGCAAAAGAAGACAATGTGACTACCAGTTTAAAAAATGTTCAGTAAGATCTTCCCAACTTCAGTTTTGCTCTGGATGGAGGTGGAAGTGAGGCTGTGGGGTGGGGTAGAAGTTAGGATATCGCATTATGATTGCTCATAATAAGTAAGAACCAGTAAAAGAGGATGGAAAAATCCCTACCTGTAGATCAGCATTTTTAGTCTTGGCAATTTAAGATTGGAGAACTTCATGCTGCCTTGAAAATTCTGGGAATTGAAATCCATGCACCTTAAAATTGCCAAAGTTGAGAAACATGGGTCTACACTAGAGCTTAGGATTTTCCACTCCTGTTTTATGTATTGTGGTTTCCTTAACAAATAGTGATTAAAGCTATAAGAACCATTACTGGACTTTTTGTGAGAAACAAATTAAAATTTAATGAAGGCTTTGATGATTAGACAAATGTTAATCTTAGAGTAAGAGTTTGATATATATATTACTTATATCTGTACCAAAGAAACTTGGAAGTCATTCTTTTTTGGTTTTCCTTCTTTTCCTCTTTCTTTCTTACACTTTCACTCTTTTTCTTTCCTGAGCCTTTTTTTTTTCAAATCTGGTTTTTATTTGTGTATCCCTTAGCTTTGTATATATATATATATATTGATGTATGAAGGATCAAATGCTCAGCCATTATAATTCTACATTCCTTATTTACAGAAATCATACCAAAATTTAGAATGAAATCCACTGGGAGCCATCTCCTATGAGGCTGGGTCCGAGTCCCTCTAATCAAAAAGTATAGATAGAAGATAACTGTCAGGATTCCGGCAGTTAACTCCAATTAAATCCTGAGCCTCGAGCCACACTCCCAAAACTAAAGAGGATTTATTTGAAGGTAACATTCTACATCCAGCACTAACCTGGGCGTAGCCAACTCTGAGATATGTAATTCACTGTCACCCTTGATCCTGCTTCCCCCCCCCTCCGCCACCCCTCTGGGTGTATCATCCAACGAAACACGTCCATAGCCCAGAGTCATCAATCATGCTCTTCAATTAGATTTTTTCATGGCAGAAGCTTCAGCCATCTAATCAGTCTCTGAAGAAAATATGAATGGAATGTACTTTCGATTTCACACTGTTGCCTGCTCTTTGAAACTGTCTCCCTTCTTTCTGTTGTCAACTATAAAACGTGTATACAAAATGTTTTATGAGTTGACAATAATATTTGTAGCTCAGGGTTGAACTGTGGGGTCCTTGGGCTCTCTGAGCTTGATTAGTTTTTTTAAAGGTGTTTCATTACCAAACTAGGTAACATCATCAGTACTAGAAGGGAGTGGAGTTTGCTCTTATTTTCATATTGTCAGCCTCCAACAATCCTTCTGCTTGTCTTTCTGGCTGCCATAGAAATGGGGGGAGGGAAGAATAATTGGGCTTTGTGGGGGGAAGGGTGCTGGAGGTTTAAGTTGTAAAATGTAAAAATTGGGATGTTTTCTTGACTATGCTTACTTACTTACTGCGCAGATGTAGCCTCTTATCTGTCTAGGTCAAGGTCAACCATCTTGACATACCAGATGTCTGAAACAACACCTGAAGATGCCCCACATGACAGTATACACATCTCAGATTGGATGGCCAGTTTGAACTATTGGGGGTGGGGACATGGGATAACTTTCTATAGGTGATTTTCGCACCTATTGCCTCAGATCTCGTATTCTTCTGATGCTTCCACTTCAATTTTCAGTAAAAGTCCTTTTCTCTAAAACAATGGAGTCTAAGGTTTTCCTTCTTGAATTTGGAATGGAGCTTCACCTGACATTATACGAGATCTCTGTTTTTACTAGCCC
Organism: Pseudonaja textilis; assembly: GCF_900518735.1. The sequence continues at coordinate 15,532,267 of NW_020769328.1, read as the reverse complement.
ACCCAGAGATCTATTCTTTTATCTTCCGAGGGGGTCTGAAAAAATGTCTAACGCATCCAGTGACCAAGAAGATCTGGGGGCTGCTGGAACTACAACCTCGCAGCTTCTCGACACTCAAGAGGAGGCCAAGCTGCTGGTGGGGCTGCAGATCGAAGAGAAACCAGTGGTCTAACCCAAATGGTCTTTGGGAGTCAGATGGAAATTGCCAGAAGAAACCCCTCCTGGGGTGACGACTGCCAGACAGTGCCAGGGAGAAACTGTGTGGCAGGAGGAAAATAGAAAAGACCTTCTGCTGACCCAAGCTTTCCATCTGTTTAGTGAGGCCACAGAGGGGTGAAAACCTGGAGAAAGGTATGAATTGCTGACCCGTGAAGAGCCTGGGGGGAGGAGAGGAGGGAGGCAGAAGTAATTGCATTCCCGGCAATTCCCTTAGTTCAGCCCAGGCCAGCTCAAGTGGCTGCTGTCACCCAAGCTCCCCCTGGGGGGGTGGGAGCAGCACCATGGAGGCACCAAATTCCAAAAGTTCCTCCACTGGAAGTAAAATATGGAGGAGATCCCAAGGAGTTAGGATTCTTCCGAGCCCATATGGAGGAATATGGTGAGGATTTTGCCTCAGAGGCAGCTAAAGTGAGATGTATCACCAGAGTGTTAGAGGGGACCACAGCAAAGTGGATGGTCACCCTACATAATGATAATGCCCCTCGATTGATGAACTTTGATCTGTTTATGGAAGCCTTGCGCACCCGATTTGAAGATCCTCTTGCTGAACGCCAGGATAGGATTAGGATGAAAACCATAAATCAGGGGCGAAGATCTGTGGCTGAATACCTCCAGGAATTTAGAGAGCTGGTGTGCCATATCTGAGGGTGGTCTCAAGAAGCTCTGACAGAGGCTTTCAAGGATGGGTTGAATGAAGATGTTTATCAAAGCTGTACCTCCAGAAGAGATCCTAGAGACCTGAAACTCTGGTACGTGTTGGTGTGGATGTGGAGATCGATCTGACCAGAAAAAGAGGCAGGGGTGGTCCCAACTGGAGAAAGCCCTCTCCCCCGAGAGGCTCCTAAAGCTCAAAAGGAGGGGGTTGGCTGTGAAACCCAAAACCACAGCATGCTTCCAATGTGAAAGGGAAGGTCACCAGGCTGCAGATTGCCATACTAAGCTGGACCCAAAAGGGGTGCCCAGTTGACTGTTGGAATGGTCCATGGAGTGACAGGCGGCTTTTGAGAAGCTAAAATGACTCTTTGCAGCTGAACCAGTGCTAAAGCATCCAGAGATGGATTCCCTTTTTGTGACCCAGGCCGATGCAAGTGACATGGCGGTGGGAGCGGTGCTACTTCAATCAAATGAGAGTGGAACTTTACAACCCTGTGTTTACACCTCTCAAAACTAACTGAGACTGAAAGAAAATGGGCTATTTGGGGAAAAGAAGTGTTTGCTGTCTGATGGGCATTATTAACTTGGAGGCATTTTCTCGAAGGGGCAAAACACCCCTTTGAGGTATGGACAGATCATAAAAACCTAGAGGCCCTAGAAACTCCTCAAAAATTGTCTCCTAAGCAAATTCGTTGGGCGCAATACTTTAAGCAGTTTAATTTTTCATTGAAGTACCTCCCAGGGGAAAAGAATTTTATGGCGGATGCTTTATCTAGGTTGCCCCAATATAACAGTGTCCACCCAGAAACGATCCATCCTATTGTTCCTACAAGGCAACTGGCTGCCCCAATGGTCACCAGAGCCCAGGGAAAAGAGGATGTTAATCTGTCAAATGATATAACTGTGCAGTTAAAAGAAGCTTTAAAATTGGATGATTGGTTCTTAAACCACTCAAATGACTGTACCGTTTGAGATGGTTTAGCATGGGTAGGGACCAAATTATATGTCCCAGCTAGCCTAAGAGGGCCCATCTTAAAGCAAGCCCACGATTCGAAAGTTGCTGGACATTTTGGCTTTGTGAAAACCTTACATTTGGTCAAATGGCAATTTTGGTGGCCATCTTTGAAAAAAGACACAGAAGCTTATGTAGCTAGTTGTCCTGTTTGTGCTTTAAAGAGTTTCAGACATGCTATATTTGCACTCCTACATGTTCCTGTAGCTGTGTGTAAGTGTGTGCACACTTTTATTCTTACATGATTTAAGGAGACACACACAATTTAAACATCCATATTTAACATTCTTGTCTAACAGTTGTACGAAAGAAATTTATTAGAAATAATAGGTGATCAGATTAGACAGAATTTCTCCTTCATTACCAAATACTTTGAAGGTCTCTCTTGTGATAATTTTATCCCTAAAGCAATTTTACATCTAAAGAAACCCTACTGATCAAATGAAAGATACATGTTTTTATACAAGAAATGAAAAGGCTAATGATCAAAACCAAGTCATTTCCATTAGGAAACAAGGCCTTAGAAAAAAATGGAAAATGAATCGAAGTTAAACATATCATGAAAACTTGTTGTGTGATTTTGCCCAATTTCTTCAAAAACATTTAACAGAAAGCATATTAAAATTATATATTACCATCAAAGACTGCTGATATATACCAGTAGGAACAAGTTTTATAAAACATTGATTATATTATCATACTATTAAATAAAATTGAAATAGATTAGGTTTCTCCACAGCAGGTTGGACTGGGAGCAATTAGAGGAGCCACAAGAATGTGTGTGTGCGTGTGTGTGTAATGTATATAGCATATGTATATGTCTGTTATGTGTATGGGTAGATATATACTTTCTTTGAAATCAGGCAACAGAATTTCATTTTTAATGTGGGCCAGGATGCTCAAGTAAAAATTGATAATAAAGATTATCTCATCTTATACCTTATCTTATTGTCTTATATCATCTTAAGAATCTCTGAGAAGTAGAAAAGCTAATACGAAAAATATTGCTATAATAGCTGCATATCAAATATAAGTCTCATGGATTGGGAGAATAGTAGTTCAGTGATAATTAGATTCTTTATACTGACTTCATTACTTTATAACTAACTCAACCAACATAATTCTTCTTCCTCCTATTTTCCCCATAACAGCATCCTTTGAGGTGGGTTGTTTTATGTTTCATATTTAAATCAAAACTAAATTAAATTTTACTAATTAGCATGTATTATTTCTTTATAATTTCTTTATAATCATGGCCAACAAAAAGCATTTTGCATTCAGTTGACTTTGTTAGTAAGGGGCGTGTATAAGTGCACCATCGTGCCTACCGTCCCTGTCCTATTGTCCCCATTCATTCATATCTATTTCCTGTATTCATACTCATGTTTATTCTAATACCTATTATCTTGTAAGCAATTGACAAATCAAATAAATAAATAAATAAATAATATTAGTTTATTTCTGATTGAAAATCATTCTAAATTAAATTTGATTTAAAAATACTTTTAATGAGGAAGTTCCAAAATTGTATACACCACATTCCCACAAATTCATTTTAATATATTCATTTTGAAAAGGGCTTATACATTTTTATGATTTATATTTAATGTTGAACAAATGATAACATTCCCAACGTTCATATTTTCTCATCTTTGAAGTTATATATATTTTTGAGTATTAATTTTTTAAAAAGATAATTTGTCATAAATGCCCTCTGAGCAGTTTCCATGACACCCTATATAAATATAATTCTGAGTTCAGTTCCAAGCCAATTATTAACCTGAACATATTTTTTTCATTCTTTGAAAAATCTACTGTATCTTTAATCAAAATTGGCCGCAATTAAGGGAGTTAACCTATTTTTAAATCATTAAGTGGTCAGATTTGGCTTTGAGAAGTTTATTGATCTATGAATCCAACTGAATTACATGAGTCTTTTATTCTGTGTCAGATTAACTGAGTAACATGCATAATCTTCAAGTTATGGTATAATTAACCTCCAAGCATCAATTAGCTAAACATATTTAATCAATTCCATAATCTCTGAATATTTTTGGTCTTCTCTCCAAATGTTCATTAAGAATTCATTAGTTTAGTTTAGTTTACTTTATTGTCATTGCACCTCATACAATGAAATTAAATGCCATCTTCAGTGTATATCTATAAAAATAAAACATAACACACATCCTTCACATTCTATACAATTGAATTGAAAACCCGATATTGCATTAATATTGCACGATCCAGTAGAATTAAATATAGTTTCTACTCTGTGAGTTATTACCCTGCTCTTTTTCAGCCTATTTGTTCTTGTTTTTATTATCCTGTACTGATAATAGTTCAAAAAAAGGGTTCCCAGGATGAGATGGATCTTTGAGAATGTTTTGAATTCTCTTAAGGCAGCGGGAGTTATAAAGCTCTTCCAAAGAGGGGAGAGGGCAACCAATTGATCCTCTGGACAATGACATTAACCCTTTGGAGTGCTTTCCTATCTGCCCCTGGGCAATTGGCAAACCATACAGAGGTGCAGTAAGTTAAAATGCTCTCTGTGGTGCAGCAGTAGAAGGTTACCAGCAGTTTTCCATTCAGTTGTTGTTTCCTGAGAAGCCTTGGGTAGTATAATCTCTGCTGGGCCCTTTTGACCTTGAATGGCTGGGTGGACTGGACATTAACATTTGAACCACTATAAGTCCATGAGTTTGCCATAAGCTAAATAAATAAATGTTCATAAGCAGAATTCCCTTGACAATAGTACTGAGGGAAGAGAAGGGGTGGGAAGGGAGAGGAGAGAGGAAGAAGAGGAAGGGAGAGGAGGGGAAATGAAATGAAAGAAGGAACGGAAAGAAGGAAAGGAAAAGGATATTGACTTTGTTGTTGGAATTGAGTAGAACTGAGGAACACCAATAAAGCTGCAGATACTCTGAGAAGGGATTGCGCACAGAGAAACAATCCCTTCACACACTCTCCTTGGCCACCTTACTTTTAAGTGTGCCTGAGCATTGCACTTCACTCACATGCCTTGTTCAGATTCTGCAGTCCTTAGAAAGAAATTTTGAGTGCAACCTCTCACTCATGACATTGAAGGAGAGCTGATACAAACAACTATCAGAGAATTTCTTTGCTCAGCAATCTGTGATTTACTGTTCTCCTTTTCCACTGTAGAGCAGCTGAGAAGAAACCACACAATAATATGTGAAGCTGCAATGAATTAGTTAATTCCTCTTGCAAGACTGGTCAGTCTGGCAAACTTAAATCTCCTGCTCATTCATGCTTGTCTTGTAATTTAATGAAGACAAAGATAGGGCTGACAATCCAATTACTTTGGAAATGCAAAATGGGGCTGCAACAGAGAGCCTTACACTCACCTGACATTCAGGGATGAGAGCACAGGAGGGCAAATGAGATATCTGGGGAGGGGCAGTTTATAGAAAGTCTTTCTCAACTGAAAATACCATCAGTGGAGGGTCCACCAGCTGTGAAGCCCCACTGAAGTAGCATCAAGCAACGGTTGCAGCTATTTTATATTGGCAATTACAGTCCGGTGATTGGTGTGCTTCTGTTGATTCCTCTGTTTCTGTTGCATAGCACCACTAACTCACAGTGACAGGGTTAATGCAGTGTGCAAAATCATGACTTGATATGGTGGATTCCCTCACTAAGCAGAAGTTTGGATTATAAGAGCTCCAAGGTCCCTTCCATTTGATGATTGCATGATTTTGTTTGATTTCTGGAATCAGTCACATACACATCAGGCAGGGCTGAGGCACTGGCACCAATCCATGATTGTGGGGTGGGAGAGAGACAGTTTTTCAGTGGTTATGGCCAGCCATGAGAAGGGCAGGGTTGGTGCTGCAGTGTTAATATGACTATATCAGAGTTGTATGTAGGCAGTGTTTTCTGAATCTTCCTTCCTTCCTTCCTTCCTTCCTTCCTTCCTTCCTTCCTTCCTT
>NW_020769328.1:15485636-15526422 GCF_900518735.1 Pseudonaja textilis | reverse complement strand
TCCTTCCTTCCTTCCTTCCTTCCTTCCTTCCTTCCTTCCTTCCTTCCCTCACTCCCTCCCTCCCTTCCTTCCTTCCTTCCTTCCTTCCTTCCTTCCTTCCTTCCTTGATCGTACTTTTCAGAGTTTCCCAAGATTCTTGAGTTGTTTTCCTCTGTTGGATTTTCATCCAAGGAATCTTTCCCAAGTTCTTTCTGAGTTTATTAAAATCAGTTCTTTTAAAATCTAAGACTCTGGTGTCATTATGTTATATTGCTTATTTTTGTGTTATGTTGAAAGTAGCACTCTTCCCCAAGGTTCCTGCAGTTTCAACTCCCTTTATTATTTCTTCTCTGTAAGTATTAAGTCCAGTATGGCTGTCCTCTAGTTCCCTCCTCTACCTTTTGGACAAGAAAGTTGTCAGCTAGGGTGGTTAAGAACCTACTTGATTTCTCACGGTGCAGAATTAGTTTTCCAATTGATATCAGGGTAATTGAAGTCCCCCATTACTATTGTACTGTGTTTCCTTCATATATTTATTAGTTGGTTGGCAAAAAGTCCATCTATGTTTTCTGCTTGGTTGGGTGGCCTATAATATACACCTATGGCTATGTCATTCTTTTTTTTCTTTTATATTGACCCATGTGCCTTCTAGGACATTTTCGTCTTTGGTTTCATGCATTTCTGTAGCAATATAGTGGTCCTTTACATACAGTGCAACTCCATCTCCTCTTTTATGGGGTCTAGTTTTTTTTTAACAGTTTGTATCCTTCTATCAATATGTTCCAGTCATGGGTTTCATCCAATGGTGGGATTCAGTGAGTTTGCACCAGTTCGGAAGAACCGGTTGTTAACTTTCTGAGCAGTTTGGCGAACTGGTTGTTGGAAGAAACCTTTAGGGCGGAGAACTGCTTGTTAAATTATTTGAATCCCACCACTGGTTTCATCCCAGCAGGTTTCTGTTATTCCAACTATCATATCTACCTTCATCTATTAGTAGTTCAAGTTCATCCTGTTTTTTCCTCCAGACTTTGTGCATTTGTATATAGGCACTTGAGATCTTTATGTCTGACGCTGGGTGTGCTTCCTATGTCTCCTTTTTGGTGTTTCTGTTTGTCTTCCTCCCCAACTCTCTTTACTTCATTATTTGACTTGTTTTCTAGGGGTTTTTGCTTGGAATTAGGTCCTGGAAATATTAAATTACATTATTTAGTCACCTGCTCAAAATCCCATCTAAACAGTTTGGTTTCAGTGCGTTCTGGATCCACGTGTTGTTTTTACACCTCGGTGTTCTCTTGTTCTCCCAGGCCCCCTCACTTTCACTTGCAATTAACTCACAAGGAAACCTACCTGGGGAAGCTTCAGAATCCCAGCCATTCATGCCAGTGCTCACACCTTCTCTTTTGTTGCTGGCCACCTGTTATTGTTATTCTGTCAGAAGTGACCACCTTCAAGCCAAAAGCTGGCTGTTGGATTGCGGGAGGGGAGAGACCTTGGACATCCTTTGCAAGCAAACAATAGGAAAAGGATTGCTTCCCCTTTCCAAGTTCTTCTATGGTTTTGCTGCTTTTCACTCCTCTCTCCTTAGAAGTGGGGGGGGGGGGAAAGTGCATAGAAGGACTGAATTAAACTCTAGGAAAAATGATCAACCAATGCAGGTTAGTCCTTGACTTATGACTAAAATTGAGCCCAAAAATTTCTGCTACTTCGAAAGACAGTTGTTGAAAGGTTTTTGCCCCATTTCTTTCTTGCCACGGTTGTTAAGCGAATCACTGCAGTTGTTAACCACATAGCTTCTTCCATGGACTTTGCTTGTCAGAAGGTCGTAAAAGGGGATCACATGATCCCAGGACACGGCAACTGTCATAAATACAAGCCAGTTGACAAGTGCCCAAATATTGATCATGTGGCTATGGGGATGTTGCAACGGACATAAATGTGAAAAATGGTCATAAGTCACTTCTTTCAGTACCTTTATAACGTTGAATTGTCACTAAATCAACTGTTGTAAGTCGAGGAGTACCTGTATGCCATCCATGCATTTTTTTCCTCATGTTTATGTAGTGTATATTGGAGGTGGTTACCCTTTGAGTACGCAATTAAATCTCATTTTAATGTATGCTGAGTGTACATTTAAAGTGACAATAAAATTATTCTATTCTATTCTATTCTATTCTATTCTATTCTATTCTATTCTATTCTATAAATAAGAATGGCACTGTTCTGCCTATTTCCAAGATTTCTTTCCCCTACCCAAAACTCCCTTGCCCTTATGGCATTTTCGCAGTTAAAAATGTCACAGGCGATAGAGACTTGCGTGGAAATAACGCTCTCTCCTACACCCACTCGATTCAATTATGGCCATCCCTAGAGGCCAGTGACAGCAAAAGGAGATACAGCTTCCATTCTCTTGCTGATTCAATCAGCAAGAATAAAATATTTGCATATGAGCAGGGATGGAATCTGTCAGTTGACCTGGATGCCTACAAATATTGCAAATTAGCAAATGTGTGTAAAAAAAACAACAGGAGAGTTAGAAGCCAATTTTTATGGTTCATCACACAGTCACCAAATGTTTAGACCGGGTTTGGAAAATTTATTCACCTTCTGAGTCCTTCCCAAGGATCTGGAATAGGCAGGTGTTGTTGTTTAATAATATTAAAGGTACTGTTAAACAGGTGTGGAATTAATGGAGACAACCAAGTAAATAGGATAACCCTTTTATTAAAACACTAAAAAGGGTTTAAAAGTCAAACCACGAGCTCACAGAGTGGCTGACAGGTGACAGCTGATTCCGTCTGACAGCGCTCCTTTTATAGCACGCTGTCAGACGCAACAGCCAATCTACGGCCACACTATCTCCCGCTTCTTATGCGGACCAATGTGGAAACTTGCTTCACAAACAGGTACTATTACAGGATTTAAGCTATTCCAAGCAAAGCTGTCTTTTGCAATTGACTGGTGGTGACTTTGTCAGTGCCAGATGTTTGGGGGCTGCATCCCAGGCACTTACTACTTCTGGTAATATTTTTATTACATTATTACTTTGTTTTCAGTCATTGTATATTTGTAATCAGTGAAAACATTTCTTCCACTAGTCCTTCAGTTGCTGGCCCTGATTGCTCAGCCAACAGGCTTGAGTCCTGTAGCCCATTTGTCACTAGATGTCCAGGAACTCCAACATCTAGCAGAGTCTTTGCTGATCCAAATGATGACCCACCCAGTATGGATTTCTACGAATCACATCTCCCCATGTTGGGAATGGGACAGCTCCTCATCTGGTTCCTCTGAGGAAACCTGACCAGTATGGCTGAACTTCTGGCGTAGCTCTCATCTTCCTCAGAGCACGCGAGCCCCACAACCACATCAGGGTAATTATTATTAATTTTCTTTTCTCTCTCTCTTTTATTTTGTTCTATTTATTTATTTCCTTATTTATGTTAGATATTTTAACGTGTTAAATTTGCTTCATCTGTATTGGGAACACTATGTATTGCATGCCATCCTGGGGAAAAAGAGGTATAAATCTTTAGACTCAAAGTGAGTGTATTAGAGTTGTATTCCACTTACTAAGACCTGCATGGCATCCCCATTAGGATTTTTTTCTTTACAGTTGTCTTGCAAGGGGACTGAGGTACATGGGAGAACAGGAGGAGGGGTCGAGTAGTCAAGAAGGCAAGCATGAGAATGCCATCCTTTGCCCACCTGCACTGCAGGCCCGATGCATGTTTAAAGGGGGTGGGGCTTCAATCACACAGTTGGAGCTGCCATCTTGATTTCTTTGCCACCTGGTCTTTGAATGACCTTGTGGGAAAGGATTCTGTTTTTAGATTTCTTTCTGAAGGGAACATCCCACTTGCTTGGAGAATAAAAAAAATATCAACCTCTGCAGAGAAATTTAGGGGCACAGACTAGTCCTGGTTAATGTCCCCATTTTTGGAGAACTGGACATCTGTGTCACATTGTTGTCCTTAAAGTAATTATTCACATTGATGAAAGAGAGATTAAAAACTTGGCTGTGAGCTAATGATATATTATATCCATATTTCACACCATGAAATTCTTGTAATCAACACACATTGAACATTAAATTGCCTTGACATTTCATGCCCCATGTAGTGGTTTGAATTCAGATATTCTTGAATTTTGACTGCTGTGCTTACCATGGCATCCCTCTGGCCCTCGGTCATAATACACTTAATCTGCAGAGTTACAAGCCCAGTCCTATCTCCATACCAGAAGTAACTCTGTCAGTACACTGTGACACTAATGGGGTCAAAATCACCACCATCTATGTTCTTTCGGATTCTTGTCCTCACCTCATAGGAGGCAGCATGGGAGTGATAGATTGGAGGTGTTATTATTATTATAGACATTATTGTTAGCATTATTGTAGAAAACATTAATGTACTTCAACTATGATTCAGAAGGATGGGTGGCCCTGGGAGATGGCCTCTAGGTAGCTGTGGAATAACATGGAAGCTTTTGAGGTTGATGTATTTCAATGTTAAAAATCAAAATAGTTTGTGTTTGTTTCTTCTGTTTTGCTTTTTGCCCTTGGATCTCAAACCAGCATTACCCCGAAACCAGTATGACCATTCAAAGTTACAATGACACTGCAAAGAGTGACTTATAGCCATTTTTTCACACTTACAACTGCTGCAGAATCCCAATGAACATGTGATCAAAATTTAGATGCTTGGCAACTACTCATATTTTGACTGTTGCAGCATCCCAGGGTCATGTGATCACTGTTTGCGGCTTTCTAATAAGCAAAGTCAATGAGGAAGCCAGATGGACTTAACAACTGTGTTACGAACTGAACAACTGCAGTGATTCGTTTAAAAATTGTGGCAAGAGAGGTCGTAAAATGGGGCAAAACTCACTTAACAAATTGTCTCAATTAGCAACGGAAATGTTGGGCTCCTTTGAGGTTGTAAATTGAGGGTTACCTATAGTTGCTGCTTTTCTTGGCTCTGTTAATCTGCCCTCACCGCTATTAATCTCTGTCATATTTTCAGGCACACTAAAGTTGGCAAGTTAGCTTTTGGGTGTGAACCTGCCAAGAACTTGGACCATAAGCTCCAATTTATTCTTTAGATCGGCATAAATATTTCGTTACTTTCCAGCAATCTTGATCCTCACAGGTTTGGGAACTGTGCCACAACGATGTCCCTCACTTCCAGAGAAGAAATGGATTCGGACTCTCTTACTTCTGAAAAAAATCGTGATTGTTCATCTTTAATGAGAGGCTGAAGCCAAGGAATTTCTGAGCAGTCATTTTTATCAGATCCAAGCTGTATCCCTAGACGATATGCCTGGGTTAGGGATCATAAAATTTGTTTCGATACTTGTGAACTACGGAAGAGCCACAAAATTGGAGGACCAGAGCTGCAAGATTGGTGAGTCAAATTATTAAAAAGACCCCTGTCTGTTGGGCTTTTTTCAACTTGGTCATTTAGAAAAGACCAGCCTTTGACTGTATTTGTGGTGAAAGAAATACATTTACTAAAGCCAAGTGGTTACAAAGTTAAAAAAAGAAAGAAAGTTGCCTACTTACTTTCTCCTTTCCCGGATCCTTTCATCCCTCCTTCTTTTTCCTTGAAGACATTTCATTTGTCATCCAAGAAGCTTCTTCAGTTCTGACTAAATGGTGAGGAATGGAAGGGATTTTAGAAGACCCCAATGTGTTTGTATTGTGATGCTTTGGTGTTTTTATATCTGATTTTTTTTAATGCTGTGAATTGGTTTGTTAGCCATCCAGAAATATGATAGATTTTATGCATGAATGAATGAATGAATGAATGAATGAATGAAAGAAATATTGTGCAGTGCAGAGGGAAAGAATGTATCCACAAAAGCAGCAGTGGCTAAACACCTTCCAATGTTGCATCCTCAGCCCAGTGTCCTCCAAAATGATAGACATTGTGCATATATCAAGGCTCCTGCTGAGAGACAGTAGAAGAAACACTTCAGGAAAACTGAAAACCACCTACGCTTAAGCCAGTGGTTCTCAACCTGTGGTCGGCAGACCTCTGGGGGAGTCATGATGTTGACACAGGGGTCTGTGAATATTTGAGGCAGTCTAGTGCTTTAAACCTTGAGTTAAGTCTTGGTGGTCTGTAGCCATAGTCCAGGGCCATAAGAGGTATTTAAAGGGGATCTGTGGTAAAGAAAATGTTGAGAACCATTTTCTACATCATAAGCTGTAGAATGGGGATGAGAAGCCTGGATGCAATGGCGGGTCCCAGGAACAAGTTGGTCATTATCCAGCTTAATTTAGAAGGGCATTAGATAATGCCTGGGCTGTTGGGGCTTCATTTCCAAAGACATTTCCTTACTGAAAGAGCACAGGTAGGCAAAATCAACGGGATCAGGAGACTTCAGATTTCCTGCCAGTTTTCCCATTGATTCCTCCCTGTCTCCCTCCCTCCTTCCCTTCCCAGAAGGTGGCTGCCACTGGGTGGGGGGAGAGAATGAGGGATTGTGAGACTGGCTGGGAAACAGCCATGGAACATTGACAATGAATGTGTGACCTTAGCAGCAACAGTCAGTAGCACTGAAATAGTCACAATTTTTCCAAATTTCATTCCCTCAGAAGTCATATATCCTAGATTTTGGACACATTCTGTAAATCAGGCCATTTGAGGTATCTTGGTTCGAAAATTGTTGCCCTGTGTTAACTCAATTGTTGACTCCATTTAAAGACCAACAAGTGTTTTTATAGTATGTAGATGTAGATAGACCCACAAAATGGTAGACTACATTAGCAATTCTTAACCTGAATATATATTTAGACTACATTCTTAAACTGAGTTAGCGTGAGATGGGGAAAATACATGATATTTTTTCTGTGCAACATTGGCAAATTGAATGAATTGTTACTGATCTCCACCCTAACTAGCTGGTGTTAGGAATTTATCCCCCCACCCGCCCCCTGCTCCTGACTTCTCTTTATTTTACTGCATATTTCTTAATTCTGCCATGTGAACCCGCCCTTTCCCCCAGGTATATTTATTTGCCACTTTACTCTGGTCTCCATGGTGATTCAGTCTGAATATTACGGGCAGAAGCAAGAGGTTGTAAGGTCTGCAAAAGCCACTGGATGCAGGTGGTGCCGGTGATACATAGCAGAGCCCTCACTACTCAAAGCCAGAGAGAATGCACTGTTTCACAAATTAACAATAAGGTAATGGGTCCAATGCCAGAGAGCAGGAGACACAATGAGTGAACTTTGAGCTGTGTCGGTTCTGGAATAAATCTCCATACAGATCATCCGTGAAATCACCATCAAACTGAAGCTTGACTAAACTATCTGCTCACAGGCTTCTCACAAATGATGCTGCTAAATCACAGCTTTATAATAGACCCCTTGGGAACTCATTTCTTGCTTTTAAATATGAACATAACATTGATGTGCTCCATGTGTGTGGCAAATATCCCTCACACTCACATACACAGACAGACACACAGAGGGGGGAGGGGCTATTCAAACAGAGCATTGGGAATATTGGGGTTCTGACTTAAAGATGACTGTAAGAAGTCTTCAACCACTAAACTTTTAGAGTAAGGGGATAAGTTTGTGCTAGATCCCTTCTTTTCCTTGAAGTGTTTAGACCTTTCCATTGCTGCATCTAATGTGGTTGGTTCCTGGTTGAGAACATACCGTGTTTCCCCAAAAATATAATCTACCCTGAAAACAAGCCCTAGCCTGATTTTCCACACCTGTACCTAATATAAGCCCTAGCCAAAAAATAAAACCTAGTTAAGCCCCACCCACCATCTGGTTGTATCAGGTGGGGCAAACCACAGCCATAAAAATCAAGCTAGGATGAGGGTGGAGCTGCCTCACATGCCCCGCACCTTAGGACCGCCATAGCAAGGCCTCCCATGCCCCAACACCTGTCACGCTGTTGCCCAATTTCTTCTGTGGTCACCACAAGGCTCATCACACCAGTGCCGCCACTCGGACATGCAATGGCATAATGCACCACACCTCCTGCTGCAAGTGGCAGTACTAGCGCAATAAACTATGCGGATCTGGCACTCGTGGCCACAGAAGTCAGGTAGCACTGCAACAGGTGTCGGGAGTGGGAGGAGTGATTCTGTTTCTGGTGCACCTGGTCTTCCAGTTTCTGGTGTGCATGCACAGGTGAAAACAGCTGGCCAGTGCACATGTGCTGGCTCTACCAAGCCTTTCGGGGGTCCTCGCACCCCCTTGCCTGCCCCTCTGGTCCCTGTCGGGATGGTAGGACATCCCCACAGACAACCCAGTTTCACAGTGCTGGACAGGAAGAGAAAGTTGGGTGGAGAATGCCGCCTCCCTCCACTGGAAAGCCAGAGCCCCTTCCCAGACTCAAAGGGAAGGGGCGTCAGTGTTCCTGGGGCTTGGGTTGGAGTGGTAGCAGGTGGGAGAACTTTGCCCAACTCTGGCTGGGATGAAGCGCCCCTCTCCAGCCCACCACCGAGAACAAGCCAGCAGAAACCCCCACCACTGCTTCCCAGCCAGCATGCCTCTTACCCCAGTGCTGGACAGTCCTCCCATGTGGAGTCAGCTCTTGTGCAGTCCTGGATAGTCCTGCAGCAGTGGCAGCCACAACAGGGTGAGAAACAGGAGCGAGAACTGCTGCTGCCCTCTTGGCCCCAGCAGCAGCGATTCTCGCTCCTATTGTGGCCCAACTAGCAGCTGACGGAGCTGGCAGCAGAGTCAGACAGTAGTGAGAAGGTTGGGGAAGAACCTGGGCCAGATTGGAGACTGAGGAAGGCTTGGACAAGGGCTCTGCATTAGAGGCAGTGATGGGGCCAAGGCAGGCTGGCAGTCATCAGCTGCCTTCAGACTCAGACAGCAGTGAGGCTGGGAAGTTTCTGGAACCAGTTCCCGGCCTGTGCATACGCAGGGCTACCAGAAGACAAGAACAATTGAGAAAGCAGGGTTGACTCAAGAGTAAGGCTACACCTTGGAGATGATTGGCTCCTCCCATAGGACATAAAGGAGGAGCGAATGGGATGAGAGCTTTTGCAGGAAGCAATTAGTTCATCTGGTCAATTCAAGCTTTGAAAAATTCTGTTCGACGGTGTCAAGTTTGGCCTTGCCCTGCGTTTGGAAATTAGTTCTCTGGCAGCATTCCAATTGCGATAAGGTGGGTGTTTATAAACATTCCCCTGAAAGATGGTTAGGGAAGCCTTGCAGACTGTGAATAAACGTAATTCATAGCGGTTGAAATAAAAGAGGTTTTGCTGGGACTAAATTGTGTTTTATGCTTTCTAAGGAAGCCTAGGTCAGAACAGCTCCTGCCTTTTGCCCTCTGCCTGCCACTGCTGCTGCTCTTCTGAGGCAGTGGGGATGCGCATGTGAACCACCGCTGCCCCCTCAGACCCGGCAGCAGTGGTTCTCGCTCCTGCCTTTCATCCTGTTGTGGCTGCTGCTGCTCTTCTGGGGCAGGGGAGCTGTGCATGTGGACCGCTGGCACCCTCTCGGCCCCAGTGGTGGCAGGAGCAGCAGGCAGAGCAGCATTTCCTGGCTGGGAAGTCAACTGCCCCATGCATGAGCTGGCCAGTGCGCCAGAACCTGGAAGAGTAAGGGGAGCAGAGCTGCTGGCCAGGATGGGTGGGCTGGGGTTACCCTTCCTCCCCACCTGAGTGGGCTTCTTGCAGGGCCTCAGCCCTCCAGCCCATGGCACTGACATGCGTCCGTGGTCTGGAGTACCTGGCTGGCGGCTCTGCTGGGAAAATGATCTTCTGTCAGAAGGCTTCTGTCTTAGAGTAGGAGATCCTAGAATAAAGGAAGAGAGAAGAGCAAAAAATAAATATTTTTATTCCACTTACATATAAATTTCAACTCAACTAATTTTAAAATTATCCAGACCAAGTGATTGTATTTATAATCACTTACTTGTAATAACATTGTCACTATTGGAACCACTTTTGGGGTCCTTTTGAGGATTTCATCCAAGGCCGCTCTCTGAGGTAGAATTTACAGCTGACCCAAAGCTCAAATATTGCAAATGATGTCACTTGAGTACAATTCAGGAGAAATATTCATGCGTCTGTGAGGCATAACACAATCTGTGCATTCAGCACAAACTGGAGAGTTGTCCAGTAAGTAAGGCTGGCATGATATTATACCAGATTGATTCTAGTGAGGCACATAAGTTTATGAACAATTTATAAGATGAGCTTGAATGAGCATTGTCTGTCTCCTCCTTGTACAAAGAAATGACAGTTCTTATTTATATAATATCTGTAGGCTCAGCTTTTTCTTAAGGTTTAATATCCAATTCTTGTACATATCGATTTTACAGAAGACAATGTTGAAAAAGCACTACACAATCTAAAACCATCTCTGTCTATTGGACCAGATGGAATATGTGCCTACTTCTTAAAAAAGCTATCCACTGCCATAGCTGAACCTCTAAGCATAATCTTTGAAAAATCTTTCAGGACCAGCTCCCTGCCAAAACTATGGTCACAAGCCATGGTCATCCCCATCTTCAAAAAGGGAGATCCCAGCCTAGTTGAAAATTACAGACCAATCTCCTTATGCTGCACCACCTGTAAGGTCATGGAATCAAT
Source organism: Pseudonaja textilis (assembly GCF_900518735.1). The sequence goes on along the minus strand of NW_020769328.1, from coordinate 15,515,874 downwards.
TATTAACCAATCCATTATCCTCCATGTAGAGACAAACAACATACTCTCCAATAAACAATTTGGTTTCAGGAAAAAACTATCATGTAATCTGCAACTCTTACACTGCAAAAACATATGAACTACACAACTCGATCAGGGCAAAGCAATAGATGCAATCTACATAGACTTTTATAAAGCCTTTGATTCAGTGGTACATGACAAACTACTCATAAAGCTAAAATCTTATGGTATCTCTGGACAACTGCATAACTGAATAGAAGCATTCCTGTCAAACAGACAACAAATGGTCAAAATTGGGAGCGTCCTATCAAATTCTGTACCTGTCAACAGTGGTGTCCCTCAAGGCAGTGTTCTAGGACCAACTCTCTTCATACTCTACATAAATGACTTCTGTGATCATATTAAGAGCAACTGCATTCTTTTCGCTGATGATGTAAAGCTATTCAACACCACTGACAATACTGCTACCCTCGAAAAAGACCTTAACTATATGTCGGAATGGTCAATCAAATGGCAACTTCAAATCTCAACAAATAAATGCTCTGTCTTACATATTGGCAAAAAAAAATCAGAAAATAAAATACAAGCTGAATAGTCAAGACCTTGTTGATGAACCAAACTCTGTCAAGGATCTTGGAGTACTCATCTCTAATGATCTAAGTGCTAGGTGCTCACTGTACCTACATAGCCAAAAAGGCATTAAGAGTTGTTAACCCAATCCCACATAGCTTTTTCTCTGGTAATATCACACTACTAACTAGAGCATACAAAACATTTGCTAGACCAATACTTGAATACAGTTCATCAGTCTGGAACCCACATTACGTATCTGATATTAGCACAGTTGAGAAAGTCCAGAAATATTTCACAAGAAGAGTTCTCCACTCCTCTACGCATTGCAGAATACCTTATGCCACCAGACTTGAAATTCTAGACCTAGAGAAACTAGAACTACGCTGCCTTCAGTCCAATCTAAGTATAATACATAAAATTATATATTGCAATGTCCTACCTGTCAATGAATACTTCAGCTTCAATCATACCAATACAAGAGCACACAATAGATACAAACTCAAGGTTAACTGCACCAAACTTGATTGCAGGAAATGTGACCTCATCAACAGAGTGGTCAATGTCTGGAATAGTCTACCTGACTCTGTGGTTTCTTCCCCAAACCCCAAAAACTGTAACCTTAGACTGTCTACTATTGACCCCACCCCTTTCCTAAGAGGTCTGTAGGGGGTGTGCATAAGCACACTGTGCCTACTGTCCCTGTTCTATTGATTCTTTTTATTTTTCTTATATGTATCCATTTAATATATTCATAACTATGTTTATACTTATACCTATTATCTTGTAAGCAATTGACAAATCAAATAAATAAATATATAAAATAAATAAAGAAGAAGCAAGCAACAAGAATGACAACACCGGAAAGAAGGAAGGAAGGAAGGAAGGAAGGAAGGAAGGAAGGAAGGAAGGAAGGAAGGAAGGAAGGAAGGAAGGAAGGAAGGAAGGAAGGAAGGAAAATCTGCACCAATGTTGTATTAGTGTACAGTGGAGGCATGTAGTTTAGAAATAAAACATTAGCAATAATTTACATATGCAAAACTATGAAGAGGAAATTAATTCAGCAGAGGTTATAAATGTACAGTTTGAAGTTCAAATTTTCCCTTTGTCTAGAAGAAGAAGGAGAACTTTATTGTCATTGTACAAGTACAACGAAACTGTGGATGCACCCCAGCAACTGTTCACAATACAATAAAACCAGAGCACTTTGAGATGAAAATAAGAAAAATAGAGTACCTGCGTCTCCATTTGCAATTAGACAGTACAATATCTATGAATATACACAAAATATACATCCAACACTGACTGTGACGCTTTGCCGAGTGTAATACACAAGAGATGGATTGTACTGTAATATGTTATTATACATCTGAATGGGGTATTGAGATTTCACATCTTTTCACATCTTAATAAGGTAGTGACTTGTATTTATTTGCGGTTCGGATGGCCCAGGGAAAGAAACTGTTTGTTAGTCTAGTGATGTGGGATTTTATTGACCTAAAGCGCCATCCAGATGGCAGCAGGTCAAAAAGATAATTGCCAGAGTGTGAGGGGTCTTCTATGATGGCCTTGATTCTGCTTTGGCAGCGGGACCTGAGTAAGTCTTCCAGGGAGGGCAGAAGGCAACCAGTGATCTTGTTTGCATTTGAATGTAGATTTATTTAATTTTGGATTATTGATGCAGCACACATTAACATCAATAATTGCCACTACCTATTGAACTCTCAACCTTTTTAAGTTGGAAGCAAGCGCTTTACCTTTAGGTCACCATATCACTCATGTAAATAGATGTAAATATATATGTATATGTCTATATGTATGTGTGTGTGTGTGTATGTGTGTGTACACACACACACATACACACATATACATATATATGGTATTATAGTAGAAGAAATGGTTTGTAATAATTATCTGCTGATGAAAATGTGTGCCAGAAAAGCACAGAAAAAGGCACAAAAGTTTTACCTCAAACTTTTTTTTAAAAAAGAATTAACTGTTTTCAATTATAACAGCAGATTTTCATCCATTTTTCCAAAAAATTGGGTCTTCTTCATGAAGTTCAACCTATTTTAGGAAGCTCAATTATTCAGTTTTGTTCTATTTAATTCCTAATGGAGCAAAGTGAGTGTATTTCTTGCTCATTATTAATGCAGATTGATAAAACAGTGCTAAAAAACCACTCCAACTTGCAAAACACTTTTGATGTTACCAAATGCCTGACTTCAGTAAGAAAAGACTGAAAGCCTCTTTTACCCCATGAGAAGAGACACAGATCACAGAAAGTGTTCCAATATTTGAGGGGCCGCCACAAGGATTCTCCGAAGCACCTGAATACAGAACAAGGAGCAGTGCATGGAAACTGACCAAGGAAAAAGCGACCTAGAATTAAGATTTCGTGACAGAACAGTTAATCAGTGGAATGGGTTGTCTTTGGAAGTTGTGGATGCTCCAACACTGGAATCTCTTAACAAGAGACTGGACAACTTTTTGGTGTACAGCTGTGATGGTGAATCTGCCCAAAGCAGAATGCATATGCATGCACGTGCATGGGTGCGTGCCAGAGCACTGGAAAACTGAAGACCAGCACATGGCCTGTTTTGGGGGCATTTTGGGGCTGTTTTGGGGCATGAAAAATGGTCTGAAAATGGCCAGAAAACAGCCCAGAAAAGAGCCTGGAAAATGGCCTGGTTTTGAGGGCAGAATTGAGGGCTAATCCTTTTCATTCTATCAATTCATTTTGACAAATATTGCAGTTTTTCAAACAAGGACACCATTTTGAAATCAAAACAATTCGACCATTCAAACTGAATCAACCATTTAGACTAGTTCAGGCACCACCACTTTAATATAAAAAGCAGTGCTTTTATTTCTTAATTAAAAGAAAAAAAATGTTTTCCAACAGATGCTTGTCAACCTTTGAAGTAGGACTATGTAGTCTTCAAAGGAATTTAGAACAAGTCTTGAATTTCATACAGTATCCCTCTGCTAAGAAAATAATAGATATCAATTGATAGAATCACACATTAATCAAAAATTTGAATTAGCTTCATGCAGATATAAAGGCAACTTCACCATTAATCACACCTACAGTCTAATTCACTTAATCATAAGCACATTTAAATGCAAATTAAATTTAAATCCATTTTGGCTTGGAAATTGATATCACCCACTGGCACTTTTCAGAGAGCGCGAGTTTCCAGGTTCTTCCTGTTGAGTATTGCTAGTCCTTAATTTACAACAATTCATTTAGTGACCCTTTGAAGGGTGGCAAGGAAAAAAGTGACTTATGAGTGTTTTTCACATATATAACAACATGCATCCAAATGGGTGATCAAACTTCGGACACTTGGCAATTGGTTCATATTTATGACAGTTGCAGTGTCCGGGGATCATTTGATCCTCTTTTGCGACCCTCTGACAAGCAAAGTCAATGGGGAAGCCTAATTCACTTAACAACCATGTTACTAACTTAGCAACTGCAGTGATTCACTTAACAACTGTGGCAAGAAAGGTTGTAAAATGGGGCAAAACTCACTTAACAACTGTCTTGCTTAGCAGCAGAAATTGGAGTTTAATTTTGGTCATACGTTGAGGACTCCATATGATCCTTGAACTGAAAGTAGTGTATCATTAGAACCAGGATGGCAAAAGAATCTTTCCCTCCCTTGGCAGGCTGCATAGCCTCAAAATCGTCGGATGGGTCACTCCCTAGAGATGGCTTAATCACAAATGTGAATCAGAGTTTCAATTATATTGAGATGGTACAAAGAGAACAAGCACCTTCACCTTTGGTTTGTTGTTTGTCTTCGATTAGATTTAACATCAGTCCCCAACTACAGGTTGCTGAGGAATGAAGAAAAATGAATCCATTCCTAGCTCATCATTTATTAGCATTGAGATAATGTCGCCCATTCATCACAGGCACAGGCGCATTGCAAAAGTCCCTTTGGCTGTTTATTCTCGCTTCTGGAACGTTGATTTTCTTCCCCCCACACCCCCGATCTCAGGAGAAATGATTTTATAAAAAAAATAGAAATCATTTACGCAGAAGAAACTGGAAAAGGGTGTTGATTGCTGGTAGGGAGGTGTTTTGGTCTTTGAATTCCTTTTTTGGCTTGTTGATTGTCTCTTTTGAATTGTATGTAGATGTTGTTTTGTGTCTATGTGCCTGTTGATGGCCAAATTCTCAGAGTGCCAGGCTTATCTACAACGTATATTTGAAATGCTGAGGGCCATCAAGGACAGGTAGAATCAATACACCTGACTCCTTACTTTCTTTATTACTTTTCAACAATATTCCAGCCCAAAAGTGCTAATCAAACAATACAAGCTGAACTCCAAAACTGGGTCCACTTCACTTGCTTTAGCATTTTCTATCGTTCAGTTGACAGCAGATGCTTTCAGAAGCTCACAAGAGAGTATCAGCTGCTTATGAAGCAGTTGTATAATCAGGTCTTGAGATTTAATTACTTCTGAGTCACCCAGACTGCAAACATGAACGGAGATGTTTAGGTAGCAAAGTCACATATGTGGAAACTCATTGCTGTAAGACTTCATATTTTAAATAAATTTTCCTTCCTACCTTTGATCCACCAACATGTTTTACTCATATAGATGTGATATATATAGATGCATGTGTGTGAGGGAGGGAGGGAGGGAGGGAGAGAGAGATTTTTTCAGCAAGAATTTTGTTCTGTTGTCTGACTCAATCTATTAAGGCTTAATTTTAGTCTTTTAAGAATTCCCCACGCAATCAGTTTGTCGCTCTTTTTAAACTTGCCAGTCCAGTGTTGGAAAGAGAATGAAGCCTTTAAAAAAATCCTGATTCAACTCGATATTTCTTGCAAGATTTCATTGTGTCCTTGTTAACTTTAGAACAACTGGTGTACTGTTACTTAACACAGAGGCTAATTATGAAGACAGGCAACGTGTGACTGCTCAGTAAATGAATCAGCTTCTCATAGCCTTGCAGAAATCAGAAGAAACTTGCTTAGTGAGAAAGCAATATTAGTTTTTCTGGTGCCAGCAGAATCATGCAGAATGTTTCTACCGTGACAAGTATTGGTTCTCCTTAAACAGAAGGGAGGGCTTTTCTGGTCTTTTTGGTTGTCTCTCATTTTTCCCACCACCAGCTGGATGGCAAACATAGGAACATAGAAAACAGATGGCAGACAAAGACCTAGACCAGTGGTGGCTAGCCTTTTGGAGCTCCTATGCCAAAAATTGTGTGTGCTCTTGCGCACACGTGCACGCGTGCCAGCACCCAGAAGGAAATGCTGTGCCCCCCCACGCCCCCGTGCATGCGCACACAATCCCCTGCCCTCTTACCTGTATTGCACCTCCCAGCTGATTTTCGGCCTCCCAGGCTTGAGGAAATCCTCTGCAGCCTGAAAAATAGGCCTGTTTGTCACTTTCAGTATTTCCAGAATTACAGGAAGTGATGAAACAAACCTATTTTCCAGGCTGCAGAGGCTTTCCTCAAGCCTGGGAGGCCAAAAAAGGCCTCAAACCAGCTGAAAATCAGCTGTGAGGCACACGCATGTGCAGTGAGGTAAGTTTGCCTGCGGCTGGCGTGCCAGCACAAATGGCTCTGCGTGCCACCTGTGGCATGCGTGCCATAGGTTCAACATCACGGACCTAGACTGTCCTTTGAGGGGTTTTTTAAAAACACTTTTTAAATTTTTGTCAGATGATGAACTCAGTTAATGATTATTGACACACTTTCTCTGCTGGAACTTGGTCCCAAACTTCCATTACTCTCTCTTGTGAAGTAATACTTAACATGAACATCTGAACCTCATTCCTGTCAGTTTGAGGTGATGGCCCTATGTTTTTGATTTTTGCTTAATATTGAAAATACTGCCTTCTAGAACCTTATTCACACTTTTAATATATTTAAAGATTTCAATCATGCCTGCCATTTCCCTTCTTTTCCCGAGGCTGTAGATATTCAGTTCCTCCAATCTCTCCTTGTATGTTTTATTCCACAAACTTTGCACTATTTTTATTGCCCATGTCTGGACTCACTCTTATCAATATCCTTTTTAAGTGAGGTCTCCAATACAGTATTCCAAATGGGCTCTGACTAAAACCAGAGGTGGCATTCAGCAGGTTCTGACCAGTTCTGGAGAACCGGTAGCAGAAATTTTGAGTATTTTGGAGAACCAGCAAATACCACCTCTGAGTGGAGATTTTACAGTATACTTCTCCTGCCACCCCCACCAAGCCACCCCCACAGAACCGGTAGTAAAAGAATTTGAATCCCACCACTGACTAAAACCCTGCATCAGTGGTTCTCAATTGTCACAGAGGGTACTTGAATAAATATTATGATTTAAATCTTAAGTCTTGGCAGCTCGTGGCCATAGTTCATGGCCATAAAAGGTATTTAAAGGAGATCCATGGTGAAGAAAAAAAATATTAGGATGCGGTGGCTCAGTGGCTAAGACATTGAGCTTGTCGATCAGAAAGGTCAGCAGTTCGGCAGTTCAAATCCCTAGCACCGCGTAACGTAGTGAGCTCCTGTTACTTGTCAAAGCTTCTGCCAACCTAGCAGTTCGAAAGCATGTAAAAAATGCAAGTAGAAAAATAGGGACCCCTTTGGAGGGAAGGTAACAGCGTTCCGTGCGCCTTTAGCATTTAGTCATGCCAGCCACCTGACAACGGAGACGTCTTCAGACAGCGCTGGCTCTTTGGCTTTATAATGGAGATGAGCACCACCTCCTAGAGCCAAAACAACTAGCACACATGTGCAAGGGAAACCTTTACCTGAGGAAAAAGTTGAGAACTAGGGGTGGGATTCTACCGGTTCTGATTGGTTCTATGGAACCCCTTGTTAACTTTCTAAGCAGTTTGGAGAACTGGTAGTTAGAAGAAATCTCCTTTTGTTTTTTTCCACCCTTATTACATTCTTGGCAGACAGCCTAGACTTACTGTCTCTGAAGGAGTTTTTTTTTTCTTAAAGGGGAAGGGTTGTTTTAAGCTTTTTTTCACTGCTGTTCGGAGGAAATATTCTCCTGGAAATACTTCTTCTTGGCTAGCTAGAAAGATTGACATTCAAACATGAGTTTACATACCCTTTCTGAGTTTTGGTCTAAAACTGGTTTTTGGTGAAGTTTAATTCTGTGCTTGGTAACTTTTAATCCTGTGTTTATTAATGGGATAATTTTCCCTATTCAGCTTTGCTTGTGTGGTAATATATTCATCATTTTCTGTAAATCCTTTGTACAGCTATTTTGCATAGATCTAGGGTTTGCAAACACTCCTGGTGGGGGCAGTATTTGCCTTTGCAATGGGTGTTTCATCCTGTTTTGATCTGCAAAGCTTAGAAGGACCAGGAATATAGGTGAAAGTTCATGGTGCACAGCCGAGCCATTCCCATGGGACCTTTCGTGCCTGTATATTCTCATGGGACTTTCCACAGCTGCATATTCTCATTCGGTTGAGGTCATTTGTTATTGATTCTGTACTTTTGATTTCTTTCTTAATAAATACTGCTACCTGAGTTTACTCGGGGCTGGCATTTGCTCAGACGTTTCCCTGCGTCTCATTTCAAGTGCCAGACCACCACAAGTGGTGACCCCGACGTGATAGTTTGGAAGAGCTATACGTTCCGACGTGATAGCTTGGAAAGGCTATACGTTTCCCGCATCCTATACTCATCGTCGCGGACGTCGACTGGGCCCTCATCTTCTTCGCTGGACGGAGATAGATTCTTTTCGTGAGTATGGGGGGAGATCTCTCGAAGGCTCAGAAAGGGCACATCAGGGAATTGAGAGGGATCATAGGGAATAGTTTTGGTTTTGGAGTTCATAGTAGAGGACATGCCGTAGGAAAGAAAGAAATTGAGGACTTATTACAGTATGTTTGGAAACATATTCAGTCATATCCAGAGGGAGGTAGTATTAAAGTAGAGTCCTGGAAAAAAATAGGGAAATTTTTGCACGAAGAACCTCGTGCCCCTTCTTCAATTTTGTTAACCTGGATGGTGGTTATGGATGCGTTAGCTACTCATGAACAACCGCTCCTAGCACCCCCCGAAGAAGGTTTGCCGCCTTACCATGCGGTACGTTTATTGCCGCCGACGGCACTCCAGATAAATCCAGAGGACTGTCAGGCGCTGAAAATACTTTGTCAGAAGATAAGAGTTTACCTTTAAGAGTTCAAGTAGATGCAGTTACTGCAGCTATCCAAGAAGCAAAAAATAGAGGGGAATTATCAGGAGATGATTTGGTGGAATTTGGAGTAGAGATTCAACTTAATCCAGTAGAAATTGGTGTGGACGCTGCGTTAAATCCGCAGCGGGTGTGGAAGCCTTTACCTCTCAGGATTTTAAAGGAAGTTAAGCAAGCAGCAAAAGAATATGGTGTTAGATCGCCATATGCTCAGGCATTGTTAGAAGCAGTTGGTTATGGAAATAAAATGATTCCGGCTAACTGGAGAGCTCTACTGAATATGATTTTAACTCCAGCTCAATATTTGGTGTTAGATCAGAAATGGAGACAGCTGGCAGTTCAGAGGGGAACAGCAAATGTTACCCCAGATCAGCTTTACGGAGCTGGTAATTTTACAACAGTAGAACAACAGAGAGATGGAATGCCTGAGGAGGGGTTCGTTCTTCTCCCACAGTTAATTTTTCAAGCCATGGGGGCTCTCCCTGACGGCGAAGGTGGTGAGAAGACCTTTACTAACATCAAACAAGGGAACAATGAACCCTATGAAAATTTCATTAGCAGATTGAAAGTGGCTATTGAAAGACAAATTGATAATCAATTCGCTAGGAACGAATTGCTTTTGAAGTTAGCAGTAGAACAAGCTAACGCAGATTGCAGAAAGATTTTGAATCCACTTGTGGCAAGTGGAGAGCGAGAAATCGCAGATTTGATTAATGCATGTAGGAAGGTTGGGAGTCAGTCTTTTAACATGGAGACTTTAGCTCTGGCTCTGCAGGCAGGAAATGCTAAAAAGGGAACTTGTTTCAATTGTGGGAAGCCTGGACATTTTAAAGCGCAATGTCAGGCTCCTGGAGGGGGTCAGTCAGCAAAACAAGAGATCAATGGGACAGGGTGTGACCTAAATCAGCCTATATCAGATGCTCCTACAGTCTTTACTGATGGAGGGAAAGTTTTTGGTGCTTGTGTTTGGAAAGATAAATCTGGAATTTGGCATACAAAAGTGACATCAGAGCAGAAGTCTGCCCAGCAGGCAGAACTTGCTGCTGTAGTTTTGGCTTTTCAAAATTTTGAAAATCAGGATTTTAATCTAATAGTGGATTCTTTGTATGTATATAATTTGTTACCCTTTGTAGCAGGTTCTTATTTGTCTCCTGGAATATCACCTAATATTTTAAGATTGCTTTTGTTGTTGCAAGGATGTTTGGAGCAGCGTGTGAATGTGTGTTTTGTTGCTCATATTCGTAGTCATAGTAATTTGCCTGGAATTTTATCACAAGGTAATGCCAAAGCTGACAGTGCTGTAACTTCAGTTCTCACTGTTCAGCCATGGGACAGCCATAGTTATTTTCATCAAAACGCTAAAGCGTTGGCACACCAATTCAAACTTACTGCTGCAGAAGCTGCTGCCATAATTCAACAATGTCCAACTTGTTCAAAGAAGGGCACGGCTATCCCTATGGGAGTCAACCCCAGGGGGTTGAAACCTTCAATGATTTGGCAAATGGATGTTACTCAATATCCACCATTTGCACCCTGGAAGTATATACATGTGACTGTGGATACTTATTCAGGATTTCTAATGGCTACCCCTCAAAGGGGTGAGGCGGTTAAACATGTCATTAATCATTGCATTAAGACATTTTCAGTTGCTGGTATGCCTCAAACTTTAAAAACAGACAATGGTGCAGCTTATCGGAGCACAGTCTTTGATCAGTTTTGCAAACAGTGGTCCGTGGAACATAAATTTGGGATTCCATACAATTCCACAGGACAGGCTATTGTGGAGCGTCATAATGGCACGCTCAAGAACATGTTAGCTAAATTAAATAAAAAAGGAGGGAAGCTCCTGGGGCTTCCGGCAATTCAAGATCATTTGAATCTAGCTTTATATACTTTAAATTTTTTAAATTTGTCTGGTAACCCCCCTGCGAGTGCGGCCAGCAGGCATTTTTCTTCTCCTTCTACAGATGCAGTGAGGTCTCGGGTGTTGGTGCGATTCCTTCCGGATCCGGCATGGGTTCCCGCTGAGCTGATTACGTGAGGACGTGGTTATGCAGCAGTCGAACATCTTGGTCAAATTCGTTGGGTTCCTGGTCGGTGCATTCGGCCTGATCATTCGCAGGCGCCTTCGCAGGTGCCAGTGAAGGAGGTTTCGGAGGAGCAGGATGGCATTTCTGTGGTTCCTGATTCCGTACCTGTGGTTCCTGATTCTCTTGATGCCGGCAGTCCAGGCGCGGCGTTGTGAAGGCTGGGAAAAGATGACTGCTTATCTGAGGTTACCAACTTGTATGCAGCAGGTTCCTTTGAGGAAATCGGACTAAATTGATCTGCAAACAGCGGCATCCTTTGATTTTTCCAGCATATTGGTCCTGGCATAAAGATCAAGACATTCTTTACTCGGGACCTGATAAGGATATTATATCTTCAGCCTGTGCAACAACTCTGATCCTGTTTAATGTTTCTGTTTCAGACTATGGACAATATCGGTGTCAATTGGAGTTGCCTATGTTACCTTATACAGACTCTCTTTCCCACCTTTGGGAATAGCTATGAACTATAGAGATATTCATATTTTAAATAATTTTACTGTTGCTATGTTTAATAATACTATTAGAAGCATTAAGATGTTGAATGAAGAAGTGTCTGAAATTCGCCAAGTTACTTTACAAAATCGATATGCTCTAGACATAATGTTAGCTGCCAAAGGAGGAGTTTGTGCCTTAATTCATTCACATTGTTGTGTTTTTATACATAATTATGAGCCTAACATTACAAGAACTGTCCACGATATGGAAGACCGCATAGCTGAACACGAAGCAGGAAAAGATGGCTTCAATAAGTCACTTTGGGCTTTGCTATGGGATTGGCTTCCTGACAGCTCATGGTTACGTTTATTGCTTCAATTAGTTGTGATAATTGTTGTTATACTTATTATGTTATGTTGCTGTATTCAATGTATTCCTAATCTATTTCAAATGTGTACCTCAGCCTTTCAGCGAATGGGACCAAGTCGCGAGGGAACTGTGTATTATGCCACTAAAACACCCCCCATCTTTGAATAAATAAAAAAGGAGGGAATGTGGTAATATATTCATCATTTTCTGTAAATCCTTTGTACAGCTATTTTGCATAGATCTAGGGTTTGCAAACACTCCTGGTGGGGGCAGTATTTGCCTTTGCAATGGGTGTTTCATCCTGTTTTGATCTGCAAAGCTTAGAAGGACCAGGAATATAGGTGAAAGTTCATGGTGCACAGCCGAGCCATTCCCATGGGACCTTTCGTGCGTGTATATTCTCATGGGACTTTCCACAGCTGCATATTCTCATTCGGTTGAGGTCATTTGTTATTGATTCTGTACTTTTGATTTCTTTCTTAATAAATACTGCTACCTGAGTTTACTCAGGGCTGGCATTTGCTCAGACGTTTCCCTGCGTCTCATTTCAAGTGCCAGACCACCACAGCTTGGAAGGAAAAAGATTAATCTCTGTTCCTGAAAAGAAACTGGTTTGAGAAATCTGCTAGTTCCTGTGTCTATTTGTTCTGGTAATTGGTTTAACAAGCAACAGGTACTCTTGTGATTTAATTATTTGTATTGTGTTTGAATTTTTTCCTGCCTCATAGTTTATTTTTCTGTCTGCGGAGGGGGTCTTCATTCACTGCTTTAATGGTATCTGGCATTGTCCTTTTGGGGTGTACTTCCAAGAGGCAGGATGCAAGCTGCCTTTCTGGGGGGCATGTGACCTTTCCTTAAATCTGGGTGATTTCCTTAGGATATCTTGTGAGATGAGTGAGACCAGCTGGTATCTTTAAGTGGTGTGGATGGATCTAAGGATTGCTTCTCCTGGGTGTGCTCTTTCTGGATTACTTAAATGACCTCTCTGCTAAAGAGTTTCACTTTATGATCAAGAGATGGCTGCTTGATAGTTATCACTGCATTTTAACTATTTTCATTCCTCAAGGTGCTCTGGCACCCTGCCTGGTTTGTAACTCCAGCTTGCAGGTATTTTTAATCTAATGATTGGTATTTAGGGCAGCTTTTTGCAAGCAAAGAAGCTTTTGTATTTTTGTACAGGTAATCCTTAACTTACAACAGTTCATTTAGTGACCATTCAAAGTTACAATGGCACTGAAAAAAGTGACTTATGACCATTTTTCACATTTATAACCATTGCAGCATCCCCACTGTCATAAGAGGCCAGGCGAGGAGAAGCGCTCCTTGACGTGAGTGATGAGTTGGCCATGCCCACCCAGTCACATGACCACCAAGCCACATCCACGAACTAAGCCACGCCCATAGAACAGGTTGTTAAAAAAAATTGAATCCCACCCTGTTTGTTTATTTTGAAACCTGCCAAAGCCCCAAACTCATTTCAGTTTCCTCATCAGGTGTTCTATATTATTTTTTGAATCTTGTAAAAATATAACTAAATCATCAGTAAAGCTCTCAATTTATAACATATAAATAATTTGTAATCTTTTTTCTCAACACTTATACCCCCTCATCGTGTCTAATATCTCTATTTAAGACTTCCAAAACCAAATAAACAGCAGTGGGAACAAGGGGCATCCTTGTCTTGTATCTTTTTGAATTTTACATGAATTAGTTAAGTTACAATTTATGACCATTTTTGCCTTTGTGTCATATAAATCGCTTTAAGTCCTGGAATAAAATTCACTCCAAAATCCATTTCTTCCAGCACTTTAAACATGAAGCCCCAGTTCAGGTTGTCAAAGGCCTTCTCTGCATCTTAAAAAATTAAAGCAGCCTGTTTCTCATTATGATATTGTAAATATTCAATAATATTTAAGTCAGTTCTCATGTTATCACTTAGCTGTCTTTTCGGCAGAAAGCCTGCATAGTCTTCATGTACATATACGTGTAAATTTTTCTTTAGTCTTTCTGCTAGAATAGCAGAACAAACGGAAAACAATGTTGACTAAGAATATATCTTCTCAGAATAGTGATATATTGAATAAAAAGTTGGGTTTTAGGGTTGAGAAAAAGGTGAAATACTTAGGAGTTAAGTTGACAAATACAAACATAAAACTATTTGAAAATAACTATGTTCCTCTTTGAAGGGATATTAAATAAGATTTACAAAGATGGGATAAATTGCCTTTATCATTACTGGGAAGAATCTCTGTAATTAAGATTAATATTTTACCAAAGATGCTTTTTTTATTTCAGGGATTACCAATATTTACAACTGATAACCCATTTAAACAATGGCAGAAGGATATTTCTAAGTTTATACGGCAAGAGAAAAAAAAAAATCAAGAATTAGATATAAGCTATTGCAAGATGCCAAGGAAAAAGAGGGGTTGGGCCTACCAGAAATGAAATGGTATTTTGATGCATGCTGTTTGACCCGGGCAAAAGAATGGGTGAATTTACAAAATAAGAGGTTACTTGAATTAGAGGGACATGAATTAAGGTTTGGATGGCATGGCTACTTGTTTTGTCTCACCTGTGGCCACGAGGTGAGAGTCCAAATGTCCAAAGGAAAAAACACGAACAGACAATATCAGGAACAACAGAGTTAACTTTCCTTTGGCTGAATTCGTTGTTGGCAGATTTCCCAGAAGCTGTCTGCAAATTCTGATAACGGACAGAACCATAAATCAGAGACGAATGGCAAACAGAATACTTTGTCCAAACTGCAGACGCAAATTAACAAGTTTGACCCGAACAGGGATTCAAAGCTAACACGCCTCCTTATATTCCCTGAGGGACGTGTCAGTCTCTTTCCTCAGTCCCTGATTCGACGTCTCCTTCCAGTTTGTGCTTGACGTTTCTGCTTACGTCTGTTCCTTTCATCAAACCAACATTCTTCGGTTTGATCTTCATCCAAGGACTCCGGCACGTTCTCCTGCTTATCTGTGACACCTGAGGTATAACTAATGAGGAAGGTCCTGGAGAGGATGAGGATTCCGAAACTTCCAGCAAAGCAGGTTCAAACCCCAATGCCCTAGCTTCCTCTTGGCTCACGTCTGTATCTCCTATCAAAGCACACTCAAATCCCAATGCCAAATCTTCCGCATCACTCGAGCCTGTGTCTTCTGACATAGCAGCTCAAACCTCCTAGTCACAACAGCTACTTATGGTATGGCAAAAGTAAATGTTGATTTTAATAACCATTTTGTTAGATGTGCCATACTAAGAGTTTGGAATAAATATGAAACAAGACTCTCTGCAAAGACCTCTCTGGATGCTGTCACAGAGAGCTTTTTTAGTTTAGTTTACTTTATTGTGATTGCACCTTGTACAATGAAATTAAATACCATCTTCAATGTACATTATAACAATGAAAATAAACACAGACACACCTCTTTCACATTCTATGCATTGAATTGAAAGCCCCTGATATTGCACTAATATACAGTAGAACTCAAAAGAGCTCCTGCCCTGGGATAGAAGCTGTTTTTCAACCCATTTGTCCTTGTTTTTATTCTCCTGTACCGTCTGCCAGATGGTAATAGTTCAAAAAAAGGGTTCCCAGGATGAGATGGATCTTTGAGGATGTTTTGAACTTTCTTAAGGCAGCGGGAGCTATAAAGCTCTTCCAAAGAGGGGAGAGGGCAACCAACGATCTTCTGGGCAATGCCGTTAACCCTCTGAAGTGCTGTCTTTTTAGAAAAGAAATGGTGGCAAAGCCAGATTGGTTGACATATGGTAAAATTTTATCTTTCAATTCTGGAAAAACTTGAACCAGAAGGTTATGCTTGCCATTGGTTTATTTATCAGCAATTGAATGAAAGTGTCAGGCTTCACGGATTGTCCCCGACACATTGCCAGCCACCTAATAGGGAGCGGGAGATGAGTCTCCGAATCTGTGCCTCCTACCTGACTAGCTGTTCCCCTGGCTGAAACAACCCGGGACTGTTGGCTGTTCCAGTTACAGCGTGTAACGAGGTGGATCCATTGCAAGTTCCTGACGAACTATCTTTAATTGCAGGGCGTAAGGATTGTATTGCATTCCAGCGATCAGGGGGGGGGGAACGACTCATCTTATTGTGGTTTCCTTTTCTTTGGCTTATGAGTCAGCACTTCGAGGTTAGGTGTGTTCTGGGCATCAGATATAGATGCAATTAGGATTGCGGGGCGGCAGCGCGTGGGGTTAATTAGTTAGGCGGATGCTAGTTTGGGAATGGGAAGGGGATGGGGCATAAAAGGCACTGGGAGGCGTTCACTCTCAGCGCTGGCTTTGCTCGGGATTGCTGTGGTTTGCCCACTGGAAAGAAACAATCTACAATAAACTACTTTTCACCAAACCTGTGAGTAAATGTGTTTGTTGACTGAGTTTCCGGATTTCTGAAATAGGGCTTACAGAAAGGTTTAAAGTGGATAAAAAGCGCTATGGATTTGATTTTGTTAAAAATGAATTAGAACTTTCATTATGTGGTAACAATGAACATATTATTGCTAAGATTTATAAAACGTTATTGAAACAACTTAGAAAATGAACATGTAAAAAAGTAACTTCGGTGGCATCGATCACACAATGGTTACTGCTTCTTTAGAGAACTTTTCTTCAATCCAAAAAGAGGCACTGAAGATATCATAAACCAATTGTATGCACCAGTATTAGATTTCTATCTAGTCTTTCCTTCAGAAGGTCAAAGTTGGGTACATAGAGACTGGAGACCTGGTGATCAGTGGTGAGATTCAAACATTTTTAATACCGGTTCTGTGGGCGTGGCTTGGTGGGCATGGCAGGGGAAGGAGACTGTAAAATCTCCAGTCAGAGGCGGGATTGGCCGGTTCTCCGAACTATTCAAAATTTCCGCTACCGGTTCTCCTGAACCTGCTGGTCAGAACCTGCTGAATCCCACCTCTGCTGGTGATGCAACTGTCAGCACTTCAGGCTAACTCTGCACAGAGTCTGGAGTTCAATCCTGACCAGCTCAAGGATGACTCATCCTTCCGTCAGGGATGGGCTTCAAAAATTTTAGCAAAGGGTTCTCTGCCCAGTGGCTGGATGGGTGTGACCATGGTGGATGTAGCCTAGTCAGCCTCCTGCACCACAGCGGGGGCAGGGGGGGCATTTTTGCCCTCCCTGGGCTCCGGGGGCTTTTCTTGAGCTTCCAGGAGGGCGAAAATGGCCTCCCTGGGTTCTGGAGGCTCTCTGGAAGCTGGAAATGGGCCCATTTCTGCCTTCCCAAATTTCCAGGAGGTCCATTTTTTTGCCCCCTCGAAGCCTCTGTGCATGCCCTGAACTTATCTGCATCCAAAATGTGGGGAACCCCTGGGTGGGGAGGGGAGGAGTGGGAGAGGCCAGCCAGGAGTGGTGTTTGGGGGTTCTCTGAACTGCACAGAATCTTAGCTAGGGGCTCTTCCAAACCCCTGCAAACCCCCAGCAGCCCACCCTGGCCTCCCATCCTTCCGAGGTCAGTAAAATGAGGATTCAGGTTGTTGGGGGGCAAGATGCTGACATTGTAAACCGCTCAGAGAGTGGGGTGAAGCCCTGTGAAGTGGCAAAAAAATCTAAGTGCTATTGCTATTCTCCCGTATATGTCCCAAGTCTGAAAGTGGACTTCTCCCCGCTCCCTTTTGCAGCGGAAGACACGAGGGCAGGTCTCTTCTGAGACATTTTCCACACTCCCATTCTTCCTATGGGCTCAGATGCCCGTAGGATTATTTCAGCAATCTAGATAGCTGATAATTGGATAAACAGGTAAATCCAATTCAACAGCTCAATTTGATTTGCCAAATCAAGATATTCCTCCTGATTAGAAATTTTTCTGAATCATCTTTGAACTGATTGGACCAATGTCAGGTTCCAATCAAGAGGGGATGGTTGGGCCCCGATGTTTCCACAGATGTCATCATCATTCCTCTCAGGACTTTTTCAGCATGAGAGAGCAAAGAGCATTCTCACATTTCAGTTTCATTCTAGCTACCCTGCTGTGCTCAATTACTTTGGGTTGGAGACCAGGCAGCCTGATCAAAAGTGACAGTTTGTCTAATGCAGGGCGACAAAAGCCCGGATTTCATACCAAAAGATACCAAAAGATGCTCAGGCAAGCTGTGGCTAAGAAGAGAGAAAGAAATGTGCTGCAATTGTATGGGCAGGAAAAGTCTTCTTGCCAAATACCTCCAAGAAGGTGAAGCTGTAAAAGAATCCCACTTAGTTCACTTCTGAATGCATACAGGGAGACCTTGACGGACAACAGTTCACTTAGTGATCATTCAAAGTTATGCTAGCGCTGAAAAAGTGACTTATAAGTTTTCACACTTATGACCATTGCAGTATCCTCATGTGATCAAAATTCAGGCGCTTGGCTCATATTTATGAAAGTTGCAATGTCCTGGGGTCACATGATCCCATTTTGTGACCTTCTGACGAGCACAGTCAATGGGGAAGCCAGATTCATTTAATAACCATGTTACTAATTTAACCACTGCAGTGATTCACTTAACAAGAAAAGTCATACGATGGGACCAAACTCACTTAACAAATTTCTCACTTAGCAACAGAAATTTGGGGCTCAACTGTGGTCCTAAGTCAAGGATCTTTCAGGGGTCTTCGTGCCTCCCTGCCCGGCCCCCTGGTCCCCATCAGGATGGCAGGATCTCTCCACCGACAACCTGGTTCCACAGCCCTGGACGGGGAGAGAATGCCGGCTCCCCCTGCTGGAACACCGGAGTACCTTCCCTGCCTCGGAGGGAAGGGGCATTGGCGTTCCCAGGGACTGGGTTTGGGGGCGAGCAGGTGGGAGAGCTTCACCCCAACGCTGGCTCCTCTCCAACCTGCCACCGAGAACAAGCCAGCAGAAACCCACCACCACCACCACCACTTCTGCCAAAGGAGCACAGCTGCTTCCCAGCCAGCACACCTCTTACCCCAGTGCCAAACTGGTGATCCTCCCACGTGGAGTCAGCTTTCCACAGCCTTGCACCCCCAGAAGAGCAGCAGTGGCAGCCACAAAAGGGCAAAAGAGAGGGGCGAGAACTGCCAACTCCCCCTTGGCCCTGGCAGTGGGGATTCTCGCTCCTGCCTTTCACCACGGCCTGCCGCCATGGCTCTTCTGGGGTGGTGAGGCTGCGCATGTGAACCACCACCATGCCCTCAGCCCAGCAGCAGCGGTTCTCGCTCCTGCCTTTCGCCCTATGTCTGCTGCTGCTGCTCTTCTGGGGCAGCAGGGCTGCATGTTTGAACCACCGCCACCCCCTCGACCCCAGCAGCGGCGGTTCTTGCTCCTGCCTTTCACCCTGTTGTGGCTGCCATTGCTGCTGTTCTGGGAGGCGGGGCTGCACATGTGAACCACTGCTGCCCTCTTGGCACCTGGCAGCGGCAGGAGTAGTAGGCAGGGCAGCATTTGCTAGCTGGGCAGTCAACTGCCCCATGTCCGAGCTGGCCAGCACGCCAAAACCCGGAGGAGCAAGGGGAGCAGAGCTGCCGGCCAGGACGGGCAGGATGGGGCTTCCCTTCCTCCCCACCTGAGTGGGCTTCTTGTGTGGTCCCAGCCCTCCACCCCATGGCAGCAATGTGTGTCCACGGTCTGGGGCACCTGGCTGGCAGCTCTGATGATACTCTGATTTCTGGCACGCATGCACATTGGCCAACGAGTCTTCGCACACACATGTATTCCAGAAACCGAAAGACCAGGTGGCCAGTGCGCATGTGCGCACTGGGAACTGGAAGATCACCTTCCCAGCACACACATGCACACTGGGCAGCTGCTCTTCTGGTTTTTGGTGCACATTCATATGTGAAGTCCAGCTGGCTGACACGCTGGAACCTGGAAGAGTAATGGGCGATGGCTGCCTTGCCTGGAGAGATGGCTCTGCGTGCCACTTCTGGCACATGTGCCATAGGTTCTCCATCACGGTCCTAGGATCTAGAATGTACCTCTCTAAGGTTGGCAGAGACATGGTTAACAAAGTCAGCAAGTGAGTAAGCATGACAACAGACCAGCCAATGGGAACTGACAGCTTGGGTGTAGTTTGGTTCCATGTGCTTTGCTGAAAATTGAAACTGAAGCAGTTCTGTTCTGAGCCCTTTGAGCTGCTGCTTGTGTTTTTTGCTTATGTTATGTTGAAAGAATCTACAAATGGTATTGTAAAGTTTACTCATCTTACTATGTTTATAAAGAAGTTAATGATCCTGCTGAATCAGTCATCGGTGTGTTTTCTGGACTTGAATGTAAAAATGGTATATTCTGCTAGTAAAATTAAAGTGTGTAATGTATGGTTTGAGCCAAGGAACTATAAGGAAGTATTGGCATTACCTAAAATTGAACAAGTAGAAAGAAGCCATGGACAAGGAAATGAAATCCATGGGAGAACATGAAGTGTTCACGTCTATATGACTTTGCCACAGGGTAGCAAAGCTGTAGGGTGCAAGTGGATATACAAGAAGAAAGGGCTGCCCAACAATGAGATACAATATAAAGCATAGTTAGTGGCACAAGGATTTTCACAGACAAAAAAATGTGCACTATGATGAGGTATTTGCACCAACTGTAAAGAGTGAAAGCATCAGACTGGCACTAGTGTTGGCAGTGGCACATGGCCATAAAATCTGGCATTTTGACATAAACACTGCATTCCTCAATGCAAAATTAGAGGAAGAAATTTACAGGGTTGAAGCACCAGGTTATGGAAGTAAAAGGCCTAACATGGTGCATAAATTGAACAAGGCCATTTATGAGCTAAGCAGTCAGCCAGGAATTGGAATATACGTCTAGATAAGGCATTGAAAGGTCTTGGGTTCAAGAATTGCAAGGCTGATGGTTGCATATACACTGGAAAGTTACAAGATGGGGATTGTCAACTATTAGCATTTGTGGATGATCTTTGCTTCATTGCAAAGATGTATCACAGATAGAATTTGCTAATAAGTTGGAGAAGAAATTTGAATTAAAGAGTTCGGGAGAAATAAAAAAATATCTCGGTGTGGAAATACAAAGAACTGAGAAAAGTGGTTATATTCTCAGTCAACAAAGGTAAATTGAACAGTTGTTGGAGAGATATAACATGAAAGATTGTAATACTACTCCAACACCTATGAGTACAGATTTTCATAACAGTTTGGGTGAGGATGAAAGTGAAGCCTGTGATCAGGAGACATATCAGTCAGCAATAGGGAGCCTGTTATAACTGTCACAGTGGTCCAGACCAGACATAGCTTGTGCAGTAAGCATTTTGAGTTGCTTTACTGCTGCACCAATACAATTGCATTGGATGGGTGCAAAAAGTATTCTCGGGTATTTTAGAATTAGAATTAGAATTCTTTATTGGCCAAATGTGATTGGACATACAAGGAATTTGTCTTGGTGCAAATTCTCTCAGTATACATAAAAGAAAAGATACATTTGTCAAGAATCATAAGGTACAACACATAATAATAGTCATGGGGTACAATAAGCAATCAAATCATACTAGGAAACAGTCAATATAAAGCGACAAAGTTACACTCATACAGTCACAAGTGGGAGGGGATGGGTGATAAGCAGTGATAAGAAGATTTAATAGTAATAGTAGTGCAGACTTTGTAAATAGTTGGACAGTGTTGAGGGAATTATTTGTTTAGAGGAGTGATGGCATTTGAGAAAAAAATGTTCTCGTGTCTAGTTGTTCTGGTGGGCAGTGTTCTTTAGCATCGTTTTGAGAGAAGGAGTTGAAACAGTTTATGTCCGGGATGTGAGGGGTATGTAGATACTTTCACAGCCCTCTTTTTGACACGTGCAGTATACAGATCCTCAATGGAAGAGAGGTTGGTAGTAATTGTTTTTTCTTCAGTGCTAATTATCCCCTGAAGTCTGTGTCTGTCCTATTGGGTTGCAGAACCAAACCAGACAGTTATAGAGGTGCAGATGACAGACCCAATAATTCCTCTGTAGAACTGTATCAGCAGCTCCTTGGGCAGGTTGAGCTTTCTGAGTTGGCACAGAAAGATCATTGTTAGCTATGGAATCATGATTCATTTTATTTATTTATTTATTTTATTTGTCAATTGTTTACAAGATAATAAGTATAAGTGTATACATAGTTATGAATACATAAAATGGGTACATATAAGAAAAATAAAAGAAAAATAAAAGAAACAATAGGACAGGGACGGTAGGCACGTTGGTGCGCTTATGCACGCCCCCTACAGACCTCTTAGGAAAGGGGTGAGGTCAATAGTAGACAGTCTAAGGTTAAAGTTTTTGGGGTTTGGCGAAGAAACTATAGAGTCGGGTAGAGTATTCCAGACATTGACCACTCTGTTGCTGAAGTCGTATTTCCTGCAATCAAGCTTGGTGCGGTTAACCTTGAGTTTGTATCTGTTGTGTGCTCTTGTGTTGTTATGGTTGAAGCTGAAGTATTCATTGACAGGTAGGACATTGCAATGTATGATTTTATATACCATGCTTAAATCAGACCGAAGACGGCGTAATTCAAGGTTTTCTAGTTCTAGAATTTCAAGTCTGGTGGCATAAGGTATTCTACAACGAGTAGAGGAGTGAAGAACTCTTCTTGTGAAATATTTCTGGACTTTCTCAATTGTGCTAATATCAGATACGTGATGTGGGTTCCAGACTGATGAGCTGTATTCGAGTATTGGTCTAGCAAATGTTTTGTATGCTCTAGTTAGTAGTGTGATATTACCAGAGAAAAAGCTACGTAAGATTAGGTTAACAACTCTTAATGCCTTTTTGGCTATGTAGTTGCAGTGGGCTCTAGCACTTAGATCATTAGAGATGAGTATTCCAAGGTCCTTTACAGAGCTTGGATCATCAACAAGATTTTGACTATTCAGCTTGTATTTTATTTTCGGATTTTTTTTGCCAATATGTAAGACAGAGCATTTATTTGTTGAGATTTGAAGTTGCCATTTGTTTGACCATTCTGATACACAGTCAAGATCTTTTTGAAGGGTAGCAGTATTGTCTGTGGTATTGAACAGCTTTACATCATCAGCGAAAAGAACGCAGTTGCTCTTAATATGATCACAGAGGTCATTTATGTAGAGTATGAAGAGAGTTGGTCCTAGAACACTGCCTTGGGGGACACCACTATTGACAGGTACAGAATTAGATAGGACGCTCCCAATTTGGACCATTTGTTGTCTGTTTGACAGGAATGCTTCTATCCAGTTATGCAGTTGTCCAGAGATACCATAGGATTTTATTTTTAGGAGTAGTTTGTCATGTACCACTGAATCAAAGGCTTTACAGAAGTCTATGTAGATTGCATCTATTGTTTTGCCCTGATCAAGTTGTGTAGTCCATATGTTTTTGCAGTGTAAGAGTTGCAGATTACAGGATAGTTTTTTTTGAAACCAAATTGTTTATTGGAGAGTAGGTTGTTTGTTGTTTGTCTCTAAGTGGAAGATGATGGATTGGTTAATTGGTTAATTGCTGCCACATAGCTGGAGAAAGTGGGAGGGGGTGATGTTAATTGAGTAGCTCTTAGTAGACAAAATATAATACTTTTGATAGTTCAAGGTTGAAGAGTATGGCGCAGAAAGAATTAGAACTTACTTTGGGATTGGTTCATGTGATGTGATGATGAGAAAAAAGGGGATGGTTTGTAGGTTGGGACAGTGTGGGAAGTCCGGGGGAAACTTTTAGTTTTGGAATTCCACAGAATGTGCCAGGTTCTGTTCTAATAAAAGTATTTTGAGATTATGGTTGTCTTGGAGTTACTGACAGGAATGGATTTTCGCTGACAATATTCCAAAACTCTAACAACTTTCAGCACTCCCAAGAAGGAGCTAGCAGGGGTTGCTGAACCCCAGGTTTTATTCCAGGAGCGGAGCAGTCCGAAGAACCGGTCAATACTGGGGGTGAGACAGAAGGGTCTTGGGGGAGGGCACTGGAATTTGAATCCCCCAGCCCCGCTTTGGAGGAGATGATGCAGGCCTTGAGGCATGTGGAAGAGAGACGAGATTTAGGAGCCTGGCCTGAAGGAGCAGACTCATGGGGAAGTTGTCAGACGAGACTGGAGAAAAAGCTGCCTGGGGAAATCTTTTCCTCAAGCCCTTTACGTACTGCAAAGGAGGCAGATTGGAGGGGTGGAGCTCCAATAACATCAGAGGGCCAGAGGATTACGTCTCGAAGTCGATCATTAGCAGGATTATCAGAGCCATTCCAGCAACTTAAGGTGTAAAGTTTTCCCAAGTTAAGGAGGAAAGAGTGGTGTCAGTTGGAGATGGCCAGGATAACAGCCCAGGCCAGCAGGATCGCATTTCAAGGGAGAGATGAGAGACGCAGACTACAACAGGTATGTTTCATCTCCAAGTCCTCCCCCCCACGACACTCAGAAGGAAATTTACCCCCTGCAGAAAGTATCCCTCCAGGGTGGGGATTTTATCCTGGTCAAGGGTGGGTCCAGTACCAGTGGATGCCAGCGCCAGCAGTGCCCTGGCCTCACAGAGAGAATCAGCGACCCCTTCCCAACAAAGGGATCTGCACAGGCAGCAGGAGGCAGCCACCACCCCCTTTCCTCATGCAGGGAATAAGGCAACAACCGGCCCCTTCCTGGCAAGCTCCTGATCAGCCCCCACTCGGAGCAACCCTGCAGAGGCCCTTCTTCCAGAGAGGCCCAACCCAGCCAGGCCTCAGAAGACCCTTCCCAAGTGGATAAATGCCTCATCAGGCCCCTTTCATTCCAGCTCAGCCTGCGGTTGCCAGGGTGATACCACCCCCCAGACCGGACCAGATGCAGTTCAAGGCCACAGTTCAAGGCCACTTTTGACAGACACCATGAACATTTCGCTTATTTCCTCACTCGAACCTGGTCTCAGATAGACCAACTAGGAGGCCAATATGCAACAGAACAAGATCTGGTTACTGTAATAACAGATGGAATGAATGAGGGGGATGCTTCTGACTGGGTGGCCCAACTGCACTACGAACAGGCCCCAGAGCTGCAGGATATCTATGCTTTTATTCATTTGCTGAGATTCTGATTTGAAAATCCAGACAGAGTGGCAGAAAATGAGGACAAATTAATGGAAATGAAACAGGGCAAGCGACCCTTATCAGACTTTTTATGGGACTTTAGAAGGATAGCAAGCCACCTCCTGGCCTGGCCTGAAAAAATCGTCTTGCACTATTTTAAAAATGCCATTGACCCAGAAGTAAAATAGGCCTGCAGTATTAGGGGGGATTCCCGAGACATTGCAAGCATGGTATACAACCGCCCTCAAATTAGACCATGACATCAATCAACAAAAAAGACCCCTATCCGAAGGCCCTCCTAGGAGAGCTGTGGACAGACAACTGCAGACCAGACCTGCTGAAGCTGCTCCCACCTGACTCACCAGAATGATAAAATGTTATCGTTGTGGCCAGAATGGCCATAGAGCAGCCGGCTGTCTGGCCCCTGCACCTGTTCCACAAGCTCCACAGCCAAGGTCTAATACAGCCACCAGGGGTCGAAAAATTCTAGGGAAGCCTCCCAATACTGGCCACTTTGCAAGAATGTCCTCTCCATGTAGAAGGGAGCAACAAACTTCCAACCCAACACACCGTCCCCAGAGAAGCTACTAACAAAGACGACCCTATGGTGAGCGCACCCATCACACCTTGTACTGTCAAAGTGAAGTTAGTAGTGCCTGACACAGGGGAAACAGGGGAGTTAGAAGCTGTCATAGATACCGGATGCTCTAGATGCCTTATTGGGCTCCCCGTCATTGAACAATTGGGAATAAAGACAAAACCCCTTAAACGTCCAATCAGATTTGAGCAAGTGGATGGGACATTAATTGGGGGGATCCCAGCCACCCAAATGACAGAGTTAATCAAACTGGAAATGGGTGCTCACCGTGAAGTCATATGTTTTATAGTAGTTCCAAGGATTTACCCCCTGGTAAAATGAAAGCCATGCTGGACTGGCAACCCCCCAAAATGCGAAAGCACCTTCAGAGCTTTTTGGGTTTTGCCAATTTCTATAGACAATTCATTCCTTCTTTTGCTGAGGTTGCCCTCCCTTTGACAGAGTTATTAAAAATGGGGCCTTCCCCCACCAACCTCAAGCCCAGTCAACCCCTTGCTTGGACCATGGACTGTCAGAAAGCTTTTGAAACCTTAAAATGCCTCTTTGCAGCTGAGCCCATTCTCCAGCACTCAGACCCAACCAGACCTTTCATAGTCCAAGCTGATGCAGTGATGTGGCAGTCGTGGCCATTCTTCTCCAAAAAGACTCTCAGAACCAACTGATGCCTTGAGCTTATGTGTCCAAAAAGCTTACAGATACAGAGCAAAGATGGGAGAAGGAAGCATTTGCAGTACGATGGGCTTTGTTGACTTGGAGGCATTTCCTAGAAGGGGTGAAAGAGCCATTTGAGGTCTGGACTAATCACAAAAACCTCGAGGCTTTAAAGACGCCTGGGAAGCTATCACCAAAACAAGTCCGCTGGGCTCAATATTTCAAGTGGTTCAACTTCAACATGAAATACAATATATCCCCAGAGAGGAAAACATATTGGCGGACGCCCTGTCAAGGAAACCCAAATTTGACAGTCGCTGGGAGGAAATAGTGCAGACTATGATATCAGAAGCTCAATCGGCAGGCCAAGTAACCACTCAAAGCCAACCCAACTGCAACCCCAGATGCCTGGAAGACAAACTGACAACTGAGTTGAAAGTAGCCCTGTTGACCGATCCCTGGTTCCTGAAGCATCAAACTGAATTGACAATGAATGAGGGACTGGCTTGGAAGGGGAGTAAACTTTATGTACTCGCAAATCTAAGGCTAATGGTACTAAAGCGTAGCCACGACTCACGATTGGGAGGACACTTTGGATTCTTAAAAACCCTACATTTAGTCAGAAGACAGTTCTGGTGGCCAAAAATGAAACCTGATGTGGAGGACTATGTGAAAAGCTGCTCAATTTGTGCCACGATGAAACACAGAATTGGGGAAAGCCCTGGCCTCCTCCAACAAGGAGCTGAGCCAACACAACCGTGGGAAGAAATTGCAATGGACTTTATCATTGAATTACCTGAGAGTGGAGGGAATACAATCGTTTGGACTGTTATTGACTTATTCTCTAAGCAGGCCCACTTTACAGCTTGTAAAGGACTTCCATCTGCAAAAAAAGCTTGCAAAACTGTTTGTGAAGCATATCTATACAGAGTACCACATAGAATAATATCAGACAGAGGGGTACAGTTTATCACTAAGTTCTGGAGGGAGTTTTTAAAGTCTATTGGGTCATCCCTCAGTGTTCCATCTGGCATGCAACGGAGCAGCAGAGAGGGCTAACGCCATGGTGGAACAATACATTAGATGCTATGTAAATTATCAACAGGAAAACTGGATGGAGTTATTACCATTTGCAGAGGTTGCTTATAATAATGCAGTACATAGCAGCACAGGGTTGACTTCATTCCAAATCAACACTGGCATGGAATTTGTCCCTATGCCAGAATTACCTAGAGAACCCCCTGCATCCATGTTTGTAACAGAATGGATGAACTCATTAAAAAAAGGTTGGGATGATATGAAAAAAGCTTTGATTGAAGCTGCTAACGATTACAAAAAGCAGATGGACAAACATAGATCCCTCCAGCCACCGTTTAAAGTAGGAGACAAAGTATATTTGTCAACCAAATATCTTCGATTAAACTTCCTAGTAAGAAGTTGGGACCTAAATTCTTAGGTCCATTCCCAATTTCAAAAATAATCTATCCAGTCACAGTCCAATTAAGTCTTCCCCGGCTATTAGGAAAAATTCACCTAGTGTTCCATAGTAGCTTATTAAAACCAGCTGTTACATCAATGATAAGACCAATACCAATCACTCCCCGTATACCTTTAATTGTACAGGGTGAGACACATTATGAAATCAACAAAATTCTCGATTCAAAATTACATCGAGGATGATTACAATACTTGGTATTGTGGAAGGGTTTCCTTGTATTGGAAGCTACTTGGGTAAAAAGTTGGGGTGTACATGCAGACAGATTGGTTAACCAATTCCATGAGGAATTCCCCAACAAACCAAAGGGTCCTCTTGGAGTGGGGAGAGGGGGTTAAGGACATCGCATTAACTCTTGGTTGTGTTTTGTTTCTTATTTTCTTATAGGAGATGAACTTTTCAAGGGGGGGACACCTGTCAGCTATGGAATCATGATTCATTGCTGCCGCAATGCAAGTTGTACAACCTCCTGTCTGTATGCAGATTCATCGTTGTCTCGAACGAGACCAATCACTGTTGTGTCATCTGCAAACTTCAGTATTTTAACAGATGGATCATTTGAGATGCAGTCATTGGTATATAGGGAGAAGAGAAGTGGAGAAAGCACACAGCCTTGGTGCTAATTGTACAATTAGAGAGCATTTCACCGAGGCAGCCATTGTTGGTGCCATCTTGAGTGCAGAAGGAAACTGTGAATGTTGGAGGTACTAAAGCGACTCTTCTTACTTATGTGACTGTGTTGCCTTTGTGCCACCCCCTGGGTCATCACAGCACCTAACATCAGATATGTATACTATCAGATCTTCCAAGGAAGAAAAGCAGTTTACAATTCAAAGCAATGAAGGCATCCATGCTAAAAATTCCAAATAAATTCACTTACTGAACCTCAATGAGTCTTAATGATAATGACTGGTTTGCAAGTAGCACTATGTCAGGGTTTATTTTAACCGTGCTTTGTTAAATATTCCAAATAATGTACAGATCATGATTTATAAGCCAGATGAACTGAACTGAATGTAACATAATTAAGGCAACACAACTAAGGCAAAAAGTAACAAGTCACTTACCGATTAGAACAGTGCAATATAATTTATACTGGGATAAACATATCTTATTCCAGCATAAACATAGCATGCAAATAAATGAAAATAAAATAAAGCTCATTGCATAGTGCAATACAGGTATTCACTAGATCAATGGTCGCTGACCAGTGGGCTGGGGACCACTGGTGGTCCACAAGAAAATTTTGGTGGTCCGCAGGGAAAATTCCCCCCAAAGCAATTAATCCAGGCTGAGTGGGAACACAAGGCTGCACCACCCACATGGCCCGCCCACCTGCTGGCTCCCACCCTTCAGCTGAATGCAAACCTTACCTTGAGTAGAGCCACCAGCGGGGGAGGGAAATCCACCCCGGGGTGGCTTGCTGACGTTGGTGGAAAAGTCGGTCCCGTATTCCAGAACTGCAGTAGTCACAGGACTGGCCCCTTGGTCATCCTGGAGCAGCTCCTCCAGTCCATGGCAGGCTGGTGCACCCGGGAGGAGGAGCAGCTGCTCCGGGATGACCAGTCCTGTGGCCAGTCCTGTGACTACAGAAGCTCTGGAATATGGGACTGACTTTCCCACCAATGTCAGCAAGCCACCGTCAGTCAAAACTCATCTTTGTGGTTCACGGGATTTAAAATTATGAGTTTAGTGGTCCCTGAGATCCAAACAATTGGTGACCTCTGCACTAGATGGCATCCAAAGAGATACATCGACATACCTCTTCCCCCCATCTAGTGGTCAAATAGAGTTTGATTACCCTACATTTCGACTGAAGAGTATGTCTTTCTTGGGAGAGGTGAAGGTGCACGAGGGTGTAATAAAAGTCATATGGCAGAAACTGTAACTCAATAAGGCTCCAGATATGCCAGAGAGAGGTTGGGAAGGGTGGGTTAAAAACTCTGAAAGAATCAGGGAAAAAGACATTAAGCATTTTCTATATTAAACCTTGTGGCTGCTTTGACTCCTAAAAGCAGAGGACAACATTGGATTTCTTTAAATATGTCACTATCACCGCAAATAGTTTGGCTCTTGGAGGAAAGTGGCTTTTTCTTCCTTTTTTGTGGCCGACTGTTTTGAAAATGAAGACTGGCCAGGATGACATCACATTTAATTCCTGGTTGAGAGCTGCACTCAACTCCTATAAGCCAGAGCTACTACAGATTTTTACACCAAGAATAAAACCATACTGGCAAGGGAAATGAATATAAAATAGAGCTGGAAGGGACCTTCTAGTCCATCCCCTGCCCAAGCAGGAGACCCCGTACCATTCCAGACAAATGGCCGTCCAGTCTCTTTTTAAAACTCACGACTTCTGAAGCTCAAGCTGTTCCACTGATTACTTACTCTCACTGTTGGGAGATTTCTCCTTAGTTCTCGGTTGCTTTTCTTCTTGATTCGTTTCCATCCGTTGTTACTTGCCTTACCTTCTGGTGCTTTGGAGACTACATTGTCCCGCTCTTCTTTGGGGCAGCCCCTGAGATATTGGAACACTGTTCTCCTGTTGCACCCACCCACCCCCCGTCCTTCTTTTCATTTGATTAGACATTCCTGGTTCAGGGGGCACAGACTTCGTTGTTCCCAAAATGTTCATGCCTTGCTTTAAAAGTTACACTTTTCTTCATCAATCATAAGGTTGAAAAACAATATAGAGGTGGAGGTGGAGATGAATAGATAGAGATAAAGAAGTGTATTGATAAATCCAGTAGATAAATTCTCATGTCATCTCAAGTTAGGTTTATAGACTCGGTCTCAAGCAACTCTTATCTATCTATCTATCTATCTATCTATCTATCTATCTATCTATCTAT